>JAVQJL010051788.1:0-16043 GCA_036024295.1 Nannoperca obscura
GCATGTTTTTTTTTTGCCACATCCATTTAAAAAAAAAAAACATATTTTTTTTTTGCTTTTTATTTAAACACCCCCCCCCCCCCCCCCCCCCCCACAACCTACCATCCCAACCACACACACACACATGCATACAACAGAGTCGAACCCTCCTGACCTTTTTCTGTTTGCTGGCCTTTTCAGATTGAGACACAGAGGAAGAGTTTCCAAAGGAGAACATGTGAACCCTGTTCACCAGAAGGAAACGCTCTAGTCTGTAGTCAGTTTGTTAGCAGGCACAAGTGCACAATGGAGCAAGTGTCACTTTTCATGCCACAATATGCATCTCATGCTATCAGAAACTAAATGGAACAGAATAATTAAAATATCATTAGTGTGTCATTAGAATATCATTACCATATTCATTTGTAACACTTGGGAAGGAATACATCATGCTGACAACATCTTCTTTGCTAAAATAGAACATTTCATGAAATGTATGACACATTTAAATGAGGAAGTATATTAATTGCAGTCTAAGATCTTAGATTCATAACATGCAACTGCAACATCCCTACTTAAATTCTGTCCGGGGGAGCTTTGTGGATGAAGAGCCATTTGGGGGGTTTTAACATCAGCATTCAAGGGACATGGTTAGTAAAGCAAGATCTTGTTAGCTTGAACTCTTTACACAAAGCAGTTCCTGGAGTTGGGGAATTGGTCCAAGGTTTAATACCTGGAGGAGTGGCAGCAGATTGGAATATTAAGTCTGGTGCAGCTGTCAGAGTGATTGTTGAGTGGGGCAACATCTGAAAATGTGGTATTGTTAATATTTACATGGTATTTGTATCTTATCAAAATGAGGATGAATTACTGTCTTCAATAGATTATTTCATTGAGGCTATGACGCAACTTGTGTTTTGGTCAAGGGGGATTTGCAGAAAACCTTTGACAATCATTTGTTGTCTATTCCATAAAGTATTGCTACTTGTAAACAGTTTTACATAATGAAGAAACACAGTATCACGTCTTGACTTGTACGTATATAACAGAGATTTAAGGTATTACAGGATGGCTACTACAGGCCACACGACTGTTGCTATGACAGTAAATGGTGAGACCATACATGCATTATTTACTGAACAATACCATCAGTCTAAGGCTTGACTGGTCTGGCCTTGGTAAAAAAAACTATGTATATTAAGTATGCTAAGCAAATTCTACTCTTGAATAGCATGCTGTGATCAATGTAAAAATACAATATATAGTATTGTACGGTATGTGCTGGAGTATTAATGAAAATAAATGAGTAAAGTCAGCTGAAGGAAATTGTATTTATTTAGCCCAGTCTCACAAATCATAATTTGCCTCAAGGTTATTACCATCTGTACAGCATACAACACCCTCTGTCCTTAGACCCTCCATTTAAATGAGGAAAACCTCCCCTTTTAACAAGGATAAAATGGAAAAACCTTAGGAAGAGCAACAGGGGAGGGATCCTTCTCCCAGGATGAAAAAAACATGCCGTAGACGTTGTGTGTACAGAATAGATTCACAGAAAATCTATATATAATTATGATGACAAAATGTAGAAGTGGACAGCACCATTCACACAGAGAAGAGAAACAAGCAAACAAACACACGGTATGGGAGAGAGAGCCGAGATAACATGCAAACTAGGGGAGAGAGGGAGAGAAGGGGAGAGGCTGAATCTAGATATAACAAGGACTGATATGTTTACATGTAAGATGCTAATTAAAAGTTATAATGAATTTTGGAATGAGGTCACAACCAATAAAACCCCTTTAACCCCTAATACTAATGGAGTGAGTAGCACAGATGAAATTGTTAATCTACAGCAGAAGCATTATTATGACTCGTTTAATTGTGCGCATGGCAAGAAGTCAAGCCTGCTGTTAATGATGTTGACTTTACTCAGAGTATGATCACAGGGTCTGATGAGGTTTCTGAAGCATGGGTGCCAAGTGTGGTTACCCATGGCTACCCACCCCCCTGTCACTTATTCAAGAGTTAATATAATTATAATAATTATAACTTTCTTTATATAAACAGTTTACAAAGTGCTTCAACAGACAAAGCAAAAGCAGCATACCCTGAAAGCAGTGTAACAACAGAAAGCCAAACAGTTAAACAAAGCAAAACAAAAGCAAGATAAAAATGTATGATCAATAAATAAAAATAAAAATAAATTAAAGAGTAAAAGCAATAATAGGACAATAAAGCATAACAAAAGCAAAAAAAAAGAATGTTCGATGAATTCAAATTAAAAATGAAAAACAAAAAAAAAAGATGTTGAAAAGAAAAGAAAAGACAACATCACATAAAAGCAGGTCTATAAAAATGGGTTTTAAGAAGTGATTTAAAAGAAGTTACTGATTCTGCGAGTCTCATCTCCTCGAGCAGGTCGTTCCAAAGCCGAGGGGCCCTGGTGGCAAAAGCACAGTCACCTTTGGATTTAAGCCTCGCTTCTGGAACGGCCAGAAGGGCCCCGCCCGAGGAACTAAGACTGGCTCACATGGGGGTCAACATTTCTGCTATATAGCTTGGGGCCAGACCCAGACGTGCTTTAAAAGTAATCAGTAAAATCTTAAAATCAATTCTAAATCGAGCGGAAAGCCCGTGCAGGGAAGCCAAGATTGGGGTGATGTGATGTCGTCTGTTAAAACCAAAAAGAAGCGGAGCTGCTGGACTCTGAACAAATTGGAGGCGAGAGAGTCACTTTTGGTTTATACGAGAAAAGAGTGAGTTACAGTAGTGGAGTATGGAGAAAATTAGTGTATGAATACATTTTTCCAGGTCAGAGTGTGAAAACATTGGTTTGATTCTAAAAATAATTCTTATTCGATGGAAGCCGGAAAAACTGCAAAGCTTAGATCTGAATCAAATAATCCTCCCAAATTTCTGGCCGCAAGCTTTTACCGGCTGTAAAATGCCAAAGACCACAAATACTTCACTATAAGTAAAAGTCCTGCATTCAACATCTTAAATAAACTGCTGCGCCCTTGTGAGAACTTTTTGTTTTCAAGCTGGGACATTTGGCCTGAAGAGTGAACTAATACAAGGATAAACCTGCTCAGTGCCTCTGACTTTTATGTCTCTACACAATAAGGGCAAAAAAACAAACACATGCTTCAGGGTGAGACAGCTCACTCTGTTATCGCCAATTTAATGTTTATTGCCGGTTTAATGAGCAGTGCAACAGTTTTTCATTCTGCATCACCAATGCTTTGCTAATCAGTTAGCAAGCGGGTCTCTCTATTTAGTGTCAGTGTGTGAAATGCAGCTGCAAGGTAGTGTAACTTTGGTTTTATATAGGTGTGAAACTAATGGAAAATAGAGCATGTTGTTCTGATTTATCTGAAACAGATGTGTGGTGATTGATTCACTGGTGTGCATTGCATGAGGCTATTTCTACTTTGATGTTTCCCTGCAGCTGATTAAATCCTGTATCGACACTCAGGTGCTTATGAGTCAAGCTTTGCCTTGTATACCATCAGCCATCTAGGCCCTAAATGGTTGATTGTGTACAGATTGCCCTGCATTCGAGATGACTCAGTGTTATTGTAAATTCACTTTTGGTGGAATTGTATTGTGATGATGTGATTATATTGTGTTTCACATAATTCTGTGTTTGAAACTTGGGAAATGTAGATGTAATGCTCACAGTGTAGCACAGTTCATCACATTAGTTTTACTATGCACATATTTGCTACCTGTGTAACTCTCAGCCATGGATTAAGTATAATAAAAGACATTTACAGACACCTTCCAGTAATGCCATGAGGAGCTGTCTGTGTGATTTTATAGTGTGTGTCATATATTGGTCAACATGACTGCACCCATAAGTCAGGCAGTAAAAAGGGTAGAGAATACCGTCTGCCAATCTGTACTCCTTACACCACAGATATGTGATAAATATTGCAGGAGTCTTTTTGTACATTCTGAGAATCGTGACGCTGATGAGTCCTAATTGTTTTATATTATATCATAATTTTTTTATTGTATGGGTGTGTTTGTTTTTGATATGTGATGGGTGTTGTCTGTGATCTCTTTTCTTAGCACTAGAGGATTTAATGCCACCAAACTGCAATTTGTGTGATGTATTCATACATCAGTTATATATTATTTTGTGAGATTTTATTTACTCTGTGCCTTCCATGGCACTTCAAACCCTGAGGTACGTGTTTGTGCATGTCAAGAATTTCATGCCACATTTCATGGTACAAATGCATTTGAATGCAGCATGTGATCGTTGGGAGCCTGCAGGTTAGAAGGACGTGTTTGCTAAAGCATTACGCTTGTTTAAGCATTTCCTAAAAGCACAGTAACACAAAATATTACCATACATGCTCCAATATAAAAAGATGTTCATTCAATAATTACCCAGCACTTATTAATTTTGTTTCATATGCCAGTTTGCTTAACTGATATCCTGCCAAGTGTTTGAATGAAGACATCTCACTTGAAGTAAATATTGTCCAATTTTCACTTTTTCTGTGCCAGTACAACCAGTTTCTGTGATTAAATAGACAAGAAAGGCGGTGTCGGTTTTGTAAACAGATACGGTGTACATATATTGAGTTTAAAGTGCTTGAAATGAAGGCAATCACAAGTTTGGAAAAAACACTGTCATTGTTAATTAAGGGTCAATTTACTAAATTAACAAAGCAGAGGGTAAGAATAGATAATATGTATTCAACACATTTTAATTGAATGGTAGGTTAAAACATTTTGAGGTCGGTCCTCACACGTCACATGGCAGTCACGTGTGTGGCAGGCACTGCAGTCACGTGAATGAAGATTTTGTCAGCATGGTACTGTAGCTAATAATTGGTGTCACAGGTTGTCATGCCGTTCAGGGATTGATGTTCTGGATTGAAACAGATACAGTTGCATCCTTGTCTTCTCTTTCAAAGGAGAGTCCACAGTGCTCTTGATATAGACTATTGAATCTTACCCTGGGAGGGTAAAGCCCACACGAGGAGCCTATTCAACACCTGTTTTGTATTTTCTCTGTATGGCTCTGAGCATTCATTGTTTCAATAAGTAACACATGAATGGTGTAACGTTTTTTAAGACGAAAGAAGAAAGAAGGAAGCAGATTTGTTACCGCAGCAGCTCCTGACTCTGTAATGACCTGTAACGCCGCTGTAAACCTGCAAGCCAATCTACTCTACAATCTTGATAAAAGTACATCTTCTCGTAATGGTCTGGAGCAATAAAACAAACACGTGAGCTTCTGTCATAATACATATCTACAGTCCCTGTTATGTTGCAGGGGCCCCTGTCCAGCCCCATGTAATGGTGCCATAGCCACCTGGCATAACCAAGCAAATTACATTAGGTCACAGTCCCCATTTATTGTAATTACAGCTGCAAAACAGCTGTCACATAAAATATCAGGATCTGCACTAAATGCACTTCATGTTCGACAAACTGCTTTTGGATGTGGAAGCCTCCTCTTGGAAAGTAAATATTCAGTGACATTTTCCTTCAATTTATTGCTGCTTTTGAAACAGTAGATGGCGGTGTTACATCACGTCTGCACATGTCAACCTACTCAGTCTTGTGAATACAGCAGGCCACAGCAGCATCTACACATGCTGGCCGCTGTCATTTAAATTGTGTGTTGTGCTGGGCTATGTGCATGGATTGTACACATAATAAATCCTTTGTTTTATTGTGTGCACTCTGTAATCCTTGTTTACCTTGCTATGTCACGTCATGTACACCAGCTTACCAGGGCTGCTGCTGGGGATATGGAAATGTGCCCAGTGTTTAAACTGACTGAGGACAGAAAGAGACACCTTACTGTTGGTCAAGTTTAAATATACATTGCAGTTACAGGAGGCTCTCTCTCTCACGCTCGCCATGCTTCCAGCAGGTGTCACTGAAACCTCCACATAGCTGTCACTGCAGTGTCCACCAAACCCCTCTTTGTCCATTCTGACTGCTCCCCTTCACCGCTATCATCATCATCCTCATCATCATCATCATCATCATCATCATCATCATTATCATCATTATCAACTAACTGATTAATGGACTATTTGTTTCAGCTCTAAAACTGACTGAAAACAACTCAAACTGCATTGGTTTAGCTGACACGATGAGTCCATTCATTTATTAGTAGATGGACAAACAAATAACTAGCAATCACTTTAATAACTGATCAATTGTTTAAGTTTATCACACAAAAATGCAAAACATTTGCTGGTTCCAGTTTCTCAAATACGCGGATTTGCTGCTTTTCTCTAATGCATATTATTTTATGACTGGCTTTCGGACTGTTTGTTGAAGAAAACGAGCATGAAGAGACCTTTGGCTCAGGAAGAGATTGTGACGGCCATTTTTAGAGACTTTCTGTCATTTTGCTAACTAAAAAACACAAAATAATAATTGATAATGTTAAGTAAATGAAAAGCTGCATACATTTGCTGTCAGACATCTCACCACTCATTCATAAGAGTTAATTAATTCTACAGAATTATTGTTGCGAGTGCCCAGCCGTTACTCACTTCCCAGCATTTCTAATTTCATCTCTGTGATTCCTACCTTTTTATTTCTCATAAAAGCTGCTGAGTCACATCTTTGCACTGCAGAGTAAAAACAGTAAATGGCACTGCTCCACAATACCTTGAGGTCAACAACTTGCAGTATTTTGATCTAAGTTTCTAAGATTTGATGATGTCTAAGAAGTCAAGGTTTATGCTGTGATTTTAAGAGCTCTCCATTGGCAGTGAAAGCTGACATCTGCTCCCAGATCGTTCCACCTGTACCACTTCATGGTTGATGGCGGTACCTGTGTTTACTGTCACAAGCTAGGTTAAATTACTCTGGCTCTTCCATCTGTGGCATTGCCTGACATTTAGACTTAATGAGGAAGTAAAGCTGTGCAACTATGAAACTCATCAGTAGCTACACTCAGTTGGAAAATGCCACCAATTTGACTGCATTGTAAAACAAGCACGCAAGGTCAAGCTCTGTACATGAGGGCAATTCAGGTACTGTACTCAGCACAGAGACCTTCCTTGGTGGAAAATCCTTGCCACCTCTGCAAGAAAGATTGTGCTAAAGCACCATCTCACACTCAGCATGTCAAGTGGAGATTTAAATTGAATCCTGGTGGTTGAGATTGTCACAAATCTGCAGCCGTTAAAGAATGTGCTGAAGAGGAGCTGGCTGAGTGACTATTCTAATTTGTGAGATAGTGGGTTATCTGGGAGATCTCTTGCTGTAAATGGGAGGTGCAGCTGCTGCAAGTGAATGGTTGGCGAGATATCGTTTATATTGTGTGCACTGTGTGTGTGGCAGCTATCAGCGTTTAACTGCATGCCTGTGCAGGTTGTAGACCGTATGAGCACACAAGAAAGTAGTGAGCATGTGTTTATTTTCAGGAACTTTAAAATGCTCTGTATTTAGTAAAGAAGGTGTGGAAGAATTAAGGAGAGCGTCTTTGACTTTGAACCGTCTTTACAGTATTTGAAACATTGTGTAATAACATGGAAAGAAGCAAACATCCAAATAAAACCAATAATAATTCCAACCCTAGTATGGTGGCAAAGGGAATTCAACAAAGTAAAACAGATAAAAACACAAAAAATAGACAGAACACTAGCAAATGAAGAAAACATCTTCACCACTTTGGCAACACAAGCAAATAACTTTGCAGCAAAATAGTTCCAGGAATTCTGGAGCCACAAGTACTGAACTAAGAAACTGAACAAGGAAGTTTGTTTTGCACTCAGTGAAGCTGTACACAAGTTGTAGCAGCTGCGAGTCTTGTGCCTAACCAAGCAGTGACTTTGGAAAGTAGTATCCCTGGAACTAAGGACTTTAGTGGCACCAGGAACAAAGGCTGAGAAACTAAGTTCCCACTGAACTCTTGCATGGCAAGTTGTAGAGAAAAAACAGAGAAACACTGAACACACAACTGTTTGTTTACAAGAAAGTACAAAAAAGTATTGAAACCCCATGCATTTACTCAAGCATTCAGAATTCATTATACTGAACCCGCTCCCCATCTTTCCACGAGTTAGCCAAATGGCCAGCTGAGCCTGAACAAACAGAAAACTAACTAAAACTGCATTTGATTTTCTTCCAGCAGAGTACACTGACCTAAGGATAAACCCACTCACAAATAAATCCTCCCCCAGCTTATCACACCGACCATTCAGCAACCTTAAAACGAACAACACACCTAACAGTTTCAGGGTGAGAGAGAGGGAGAGAGACGGCTGCTATATCGACTGCGGAGTTGCCACGTGTTTCGCTTCTCCCTGCTATCTGCCTTCTGTTAATGATAAAACGCCCAGCGTGACAACATGGATGCAGCGATGGCCATGCTGGCTTTAGTCTGCTAACCAGCAGGATTTGAGACAGGGCTCCTTTCTCATTGATAGCTATGTTAAAGAGGACGCAAAGCAGAATAATGACAAACCACCCACAGAAATGCACTAAGACAAAGACACAGAGGTATGTGTGTGTGTGTTTGTGTGTCTGGACTTTGATTCTGATGCATTTGCAGGGAAAGCAAACAACAGTTAAAACGATCAAAGCGACTCGGCTGACTGTCATTTCATTGGGATTTCAGTGGCAAAAACAAAGGAACCAAAGCATGACTCCACATGATAAACGGACATACTTTGAGCAAACCCACACATTTATACATCCTTCCCTCCCACACCCCATCCCACGTGACAAAACAAATCCTTGGTACCAAATCACCGTGACTCAGCACAATGGGAGAGTGTTTGGTGTAAGCGTATGCAAAGTCAGTGGAGGATGAAGCTGTAAAGATGTCGATGGCGGCCGTCATCGCGCCAGGCTCGTTTGGCAAGGGCGTCTCCTCCCTCCGACTGAGGAGAGAGACCACTCAATAAAACTGGATGGCAATCTGGAGCCTAAATTGAGCCACGTCCCGGCTTCTGACAAGATGAATTCACTTAATAATGAGATCATTTGGGATTTATGGGTTACGGCAAGGTGAGCCCCATCTCTCGACGGGCACGGGCTCTAACTTCCGGCCAAATCCACTGACTCACGCCCACTCTGTGGATGTCATACATACAGCACCTTTTCAATCTGTCTGCACTGCTCAGCACCAGTGATGACAGTGCCTCAGATGAAGCCAGCCCTGCTCTATATTTGTAGATCACAGCGAGAAAGGCTTGTTGCCAAGAAGACAAAACGGTGGAAGAAATATTTGGACGGCTCTGGCAGAGAAACAACTCTCTCCTGTTTTCACTTGCTAACTTTTTAACGCTTCACAGGTATCAGAAAAGTGGAATAGGTAAAATACACATATAAATATTCAAACATTGATTATACCCTTAGGAGATGCTTTTGGCCTGGATAATGCTGTGTTCATGCCCCAAAAATAAACAGTTTTTTCTCCTGGGAGTGGTTTGTCATCATGATAAAACAATTTAAGAGATGTTTATGGCAAGAAGCAATGTTTCCCTACCAGGTGGTCAGGACCCCCCAAGGAATCACAAGATAAATCTGCGACGTAGATAATTAATAGCACAGGAAAAGATTTATGGTTCATGGAATTAAATTAAATTTTAGGATACAAATCTAATATTTGCTGTTTATCTTGTCTAGGACTATATGAGTTTTACCTCTTCAAGCCTCTAAAAAAATGTAATCTCTTTGATTGACCTGGTTATAACCCACAGACATATTTGTGACATTGGGTCACAAGTAGACATTGCTTTATTTTAAAAGAATTGTTCTTTTAGACATCCAATTCCTAGAATTTCTAGTTCCTAACTCCCAACTAGAGGCTTTGGCCTTCTCATCCCTCCTGGGGGTGTCTCACCTCAAGCTGGATAAGTTCAAGTATACCTCAAGTAGCTCCACTCACAAATTATACAAGATATGGCAACTATTTCTGAGTTACTAAAGTTGTTGCCTCTGGCAGCCTATGGTAGCTCCTCATCCCCCGACCCCGGGACCCTGGGAAGTTATTTTTAATTCAAATTTTAAGTTAGTTATTATTGCCTGTGTTACTTCTTATTTTTATTGGATTTTGCATGTAAACTGAACAGATGGACCAAGGCATCTGAATATGCAGATATATGAAGAGACACAGACAATTACAGCAAAGGAAGAAATAAAAATCAATAATACCAGTAGTAAGATCAATAATAAAACAATAAACAACACAAAAAAATATGGGAAAAAACTTAATAAAGGGAGAGGGTGAAGGGAGTGGGAGGGAGGGAAGGTGCCGGGTGTACGAAGGCTTTATTCAGCCAGACTGGCACAAGGGAAGTTGTTAAAATAATCCGGGAGAAGCTGGTATTTTTTAATAGAGCCTTGGCTACAGTAACTCAGCTCTTCTAGTTTTAAGTGTGCCGTTACATCCTTGACCCAACGGGCGTGTGATTGTGGAGTCCTGTCCTTCCACTTAAGAAGAATTAGACGGCGGGCCAGGAGGCACGTTCATGCTAGAGAGTTTGATTGGCTGTTTGAAAGGGACACCTCCTCCATGCACAGTAGTTATGGGCTCTGGGGGGTATGTTCTGTCTGTCTGTGCGTGTCTTGTTTTGTTTGTGTATAAACAAACTCACAACCAGAAGTATTTCCTGTGTTTGCCCGAAGATGTTAATACTGAAGGTGGAGAGGAGTGAGCAGGGAGGGCGCAGCAGGACGCTTCAGTCGTTACTGCAGCCCGGCCAGACAGGATTGGTGTTTACTGTGAACGGAGCATCGTCTTAGTCATATCATTGCCCAGCAGGCTCATTTTCTCTTCAACTTCACCCCATGCTGCTTTAAGGCAAAGCTTTGTGCTGTATATAAGTCGTGCATAGAGCTGGTGAAATGGGAAGGCACAGCAGAAAGCGTGCCTGTATTCAGTTTATAGGAATATGATGAATAATTGTGTATTTAGCGAATACCCAGTGTTTCGTTACAAACAAATGATGGATTGGAGTCCTGTTGAAGACTGCAGATGAAAGCTGCAGTTCTGTTTTGGCCCGGCTAAGTGCGGCTCACCCTGCCTTAACCATTGTAAATGAGTTCTCGCTCACAAAGGAAGGCTGCCCCGCTGCACGGCCTCACCGGGCCCCGCCTCGCTCCACTGGCCCCTGGACTCGCCACTCAAAGCCTCCTTTTTCCATTTTCCAATACGGCCAAGAGCCAGCTGGCTTTATTGGAGTTTTTAAAAGCTATAGCCTCAAACATGAATCCTCTGTCTCAACACATTCTAGACAGTTTCCCCCTTTTCTCTCTGCCTCACTTCATCTTCATTTCTCGCTTCTCTGTGCACTGTAGACTCTCTCTTTCTCATTCAAAACTTCTTTCCCATTTGCCCAGTTCTCCCTTTTCCCCTTAATCCCTCATTTTATCCCCAGAGCTCCAGTGGTTCAGTTTGGTCTAGCTTCTTCTAAACCCCTCTCACACAGACAATCAACACTCCCAACACAAATGCTAGTTTCAGCCATATTAAATTCTCCTCCTTCTTCCTCCTGTTTTTTGCACTGAAACAAAAATCCTCAGAGTACCGAGGGCCTGCTGTCATCTACTTAGATTTAATTTAGGTTCCACAAAATGATACAAACACACGCTGCTGTCTGACTCATGTCGAATAAAAGACTTGAAACTGAAGAGACTTGCCTCAATTTTCTTTCTGTGCTTTATTATTATTCTGCTGGCAGCGTGTCCCAGGGCAAGGTTGTGGTCAGCGCCTCTCTGCGGTGCTCTAACTAAATAATTACAACGGACAATTGGAGAAACCACAATCAGTGGCAGATGAGGTGCATTAGACACAGTTATTCTTTCAATTTGACTCAGTTCTGTGCTTTTACGAGCATGTGTGTTCACATTTTGTACATTCATTAATGCCCTTGAGACTCTATGGATCACACAACATGGGTTTCTTTTTCCTCTGATTCCAACCTAATTACCACTGGAACTCGAAAGTGGCATAAGGACACAGTGTGAGACATAGAGAGGTATACATATAAACAAAATTCTTGCCAAACGAGACAGGATCTGTCCCCAGCAGAATTGCTTAGTGGAGTTTTTCAATATCCTTAGTGGGGAATATGTCCAAATTCTGCACAGAGGCATGTCATTTCCCTTTGCCTAGGGAAATGAGCACATCTGTGGGGGGTTAGAGGCTCTCGGCAAGGCAAACAACGCAGCATCTGTGTTCTTGGAGATGCATATCCGCATCGAATAGGGCCTGCTTCAAAACCCCAATGAATCCCCTAAAAAGGAAGACAAATTGGAATGTCATTTGTGGGATGAATTGGGATGATAATTCAGTGGGAAATTAGTTAAATGCAAGTATGAATCAAAGCTTTGTAACTAATTTGGACCCTTATGCCATCAGTAATATTATAGTGAGATAAATGGTTGCTATGGTTGCTTTTCAGCTTTCCATATTGTCTGTTTCATCGTGAGGGAGCAGTCTCTTACTGCTGTTGCCCTGACATGGAAATGAGCTACTGCTGACTGCAAGGATTATTTAGACCCAAAATGGCCTCCATTAGTTTTAGCCTGCCACTAGTTTCTATTCCCTCTGATGTAGATGTCCAGAGTGTTGGTATCTTTACTCTTCACTGTTTCACAATCATCATTATCTTCCCCATTTCATCATTTACATCCACTCACTAACATCCTTCCGTCCTTCAGAAAACAAAAACAACTTGTTATCATTATCATGCAGAAAAAGGTCGGGTATCACAATATGTTGGGCCAAATAGCCAGTCAATTATGTAATGTTGTTCTGGAGTTCTTTCAGAAGACATTTACACAAGAAAATGTTGAGAGACATTCCCAAATAATGTGGTTTTATAGACTAATCTGGGTTATAGGTCTAGAAAAACAAGCCACCATTACTGTGATGGCATGTCACTTGTAAACCTGCACAGTAACTCAACTGTTCAATTCACTTCCAGACACAACAGTCTAATAAGGTTTGATAACTGCATCATGCTGCGTTATGTGTCATGCGGCCGGAAAAACGCCAACACCTAAGCTATGCCAGGATATTGTAATAGTCCCGGACGATACCTAGTCTCACATGGCAATCTGATATTATAGCTGTGACTAAAAGCCTTAAAAATAGCACAGAAGAAAACACACCTCCTCCTCTCACTTCGCTGCAGTCATGCTCATGTCAAATCCCCCAAACACTAAACCAGTGCAGTTGAGAAAATAACCCATATGAGCCCGACAAACATTTGTCTCCTCAAAATAACTCTTATATGGACTCGCTATTATTAAAAACCTTATTACCTCCTTCCTCTGTCTCCTTTGACTTACTTCATCATTATTACAGACAGCATATCGCCATCGTCATCAACCTCATAATGTTCACGGCCATTATCATTATCATCGTCATCATAAATGTCATTACTCCTGCTATAACATTAGTATTATTACATTGTCATCATCTTCCTTTCTCTTCATTATGGGGTCTGCTCTTTGGGGGAGCTTTCAAGTAGCAACAAGTATTTAGTTGAGAGCAAATCCCCCCTTAATAAACACACCCGCGGGCATTCAATCTTAGTTAAATCAACAACACGCACACAGAGCAAAGTGAGAAGTGTCCGGTAAAAATGGCCGCACGCCTGTATGAATACGATTGGACGTGACTAGTCAGCTGGTAGCCAGACGGCTGATGAATGAGCCAGTGATTGTGAAGCATGAATGAAGCAATCAGCTAATGTAAGCACAACGTCAGTGCTCTGCTTGAACTAACGCCATGCTGCAATTACTGTTAACATTACAATCAGCTTTTACACCATGAACCTCTTCATCATCATCATCATCATCATCATCATCATCATCATCAAATAAGATCAGACTTAGACTTATTATTTTTAGACTTTCTGATATTTTTATTATGATCCAAATGCTAACAATATAAGGACAGGAAAACAAAAGGAAGAGGTAAGTGAGAAAATCATTTTGTTGTTTGTAATTTTGATGAATTGACCCTTTAACACAACACGGTCAGCGTCATCGTTATTATTTCTATTAGTGTCACCATGACTATGTGCTCATAAAAAAAAGCTTTTTATCCCCAGTATTTCATTGTCCTCGGGCTCTTCATGATATTCATCATCATTGGTATTGCCTCTGATGGTCTGCAGAGGTGCAGAAAAATGAAAATGATTTTCCTGCACCATGTAACAAGGATAGTGCTGGAAATGTCAGAGTAAATAGCCCACAGGAGAAAGAGAACAAAACAAACAGGGGCGCTAGCGAGTTTGATCTGCTATTTATGAGAAAGCGGAAAAACAAAGCAGGACTATGAAATCGATAGCTTCCTAAATCACCTAAGAGAGGGTTAGCAGAAGCTCCTGGGCAGCCCTCCAGCTCAGGGATTGGCAGTTTATGGATCCTTCGTCGCATGCACACACACACACACACACACACACACACACACACACACACACGGGCACGCGCACACACAACAGCAAATCCTGAAGACACACATATCTTCATGTGTCTCTCAAGTAAACACACACCCACTTGCAAAACTAGAATACATACCTTTCTTTCTCTCTCACAATCACACACACACAGGCAGAAAAATGTACACCCACACTCACGTACAGTAAACCCCTTTCCTGTCACACATGCACACACTCTCTGACATCCACAGTGACAATCCCAAAAGAAAATCTTGAAAGCATGTCTATTTCTTGCGCGCACACACACACACATACATACAAATACGTACACAGAGTCACACGTCGACATCCACATGCACTCAACCCCACTTTCACAGAAAATCGTAAATAAACAACCTTTCTCTCTTTATCTTTCCCTCTGTCACACGCCCACAGAGACGCACACAATCCACACAATGCACAGGCACAGTTCTGCTGGCTTTCACGCACACACATGCTCATGCTCACCCACACAAAATCATGAATGCACACCTTGTCTCCTCTCTCTCTCTCTCTCTCTCTCTCTCCCTCTCTCTCTCTTTCTCTCTCTCTCTCTCTCTCTCTCTCTCTCTCTCTCTCTCTTTCTCTCACACACACACACACACACACAATCAAAAACACCACACAACACCCCTCTAACTCGCACACAAACACAAAACCCTGCTGAGATTGAGTCAATGCAGTAAAAAAAAAAAATCTAGTTTTACCTGGAAACTCTGTTACGCTCATATTTTTTAGGTAAAAGCTGTGTGTTGAAATATGGGGGGGGGGGGGGGGTTGTAAATACACACAGTAAACTGCAGCATGGAGATATACTGAGCAAATAAAAATGATGTATTCAAGTTTTCACTGTAAATTGCGCTTGTGTACTGTTTACCCACACCCAAGCTATAAATAGCTAAGCTGCAAAATGTTTTCTCCACCTAAATTACCTACACTGCCATACTCTGACACCGCTTTAGTGTTTAAGGAGGTGAGAAGTGAGTTTCAGGGCGGAATGGGCACAAAGTCAATTGCTTTTTGTCATTAGAGAGATATGCACTTATCACGTCGAGCTGATCCTCTGTCGTCTGTGGTTGAAGTCGGTGCTATTTGGTGTGTTTGAATGTGTTAGTACATCTACTCTCGGACTCCGCCGGGGATTGCCTGTTTGTTTGTTTGTTTGTTTACACCGTCGGGGGTTCACCGGTGGCTAAGGTGAACGCCTGGTCAGCTAAGTTTAGGCCTTTTTTACCAAGGGGAAACACTTGGTTCATATTTGCAGGCTCGTCTGCATACATAATCATGATCGGGGACGACACGCAACCAAAGGATGCTGCCACGCTCCCTCAGCGGGTGGTAATTACAGCTGCAGCGCTCGTTATGTCCCAGAGAGACCGGATGAGAGTGACAGGTTAGAGAAAGGAGAGAGGGATGAAATGAGGCAGGGTGTCAAAGAGAAAATGACAGACTAGAGGAAGTGAAAGGGAGGCGGTGTCGGAGAGAGAGAGAGAGAGAAGGGAGGAGAGTCATGCTGCCAGATGAACAAAGGCGGAGGTGAGATGTTTGTTGTGATGAAGAGATGCTGAGAAAAAAAAAGCAAGAAGCAAGAAGCCTGAGTCCTATATAATATACTGTATGCTGTCATATCTG
>JAVQJL010051791.1:0-29858 GCA_036024295.1 Nannoperca obscura
TCCTCTGCTCCAGCATCACTGTGTGGCACGGCAGTTGCTCTGCTGCTGAGAAGAAGGCTCTGCACAGGGTGGTGAAGGCTGCACAGAGGATTGTGGGGAGCAGCCTGCCAAACACCACAGACATCTACATCAGAAGATGCAGGAAAAGGGCCATCAGTATCCTGAAGGACACCACCCACCCAGCACACAGACTCTTTACCCCTCTCCCCTCAGGCAGGAGGCTGCTGAGCATCTGTAGCAGGACCACCAGACTGACAAACAGCTTATTTCCAGAAGCTGTAAGACAACTGAACTCTGGTGGTGCTCTGTAGCTCTACAGTGACCTGTGACCTGATA
This sequence comes from Nannoperca obscura, assembly GCA_036024295.1. NCBI lineage: Eukaryota > Metazoa > Chordata > Actinopteri > Centrarchiformes > Percichthyidae > Nannoperca > Nannoperca obscura. Next base: position 337 of record JAVQJL010051791.1, read on the forward strand.
CACTGACGTGCAATAACTTAAACTGCATTGCTACTACTGCTTTTTTACTTTATATTCTTCTTTTTATTTATGTTTTATTGTGTGTGTGTGTGTGTGTGTGTGTATATATAAATATATAGATCTGTATATGTATATATATATATATATGGATTTTAAACGGGACCTCAGTACTTCATTTCGTACAATAGCATGAAAGTGTGACCTGTATAACAATAAAGAATCTTGAATCTTGAATGATGGCATTGTGAAAGTCACTGAATTAGCTAACATGTGGAGGTCAAACTAGGACATTTTGCAAACTGGAATCTGTATAACAGGGACTGGATTTCAGATCATCATAATGCATAATATTAACCTCTTCTGTGTTGCAGGTGCTGGTCTGGATCCTGTTTGTCCTGTCCCTGTCCTATGTGAAGGTCATCATTGGGGTGATTCTGAGGGATGAGGGCCACAGTGCCCTGGTGTGGTGTGGAGCAGTAGTGCAGTTGGGCTCTATGTTTGGTGCCATATCCACGTTTCCACTGGTCAGTGTCTATGGACTTTTCAAGTCAGGTGATGCTTGTAACACTAAGTGTCCCATGTAGTGAATAAACGTGTTTAAGTTGAATACTGCTGTACAAAACTGAATTATAATTTGCGCTTATTTTAGTTGCACTGAACTCATGGCAGGCATCAGCTTTACATATTCCTACTTGTTTCAGCAGAGCTGTGAGGTCAGAGGTGTTTATCTTCAATAGTACCACTCCCTGGTGTTGTTTAAAAGATATAAGCTCATCAGAGTCAGAATTATGTTTTATATGTATTTATTGACTTATGGTGTGGGAGTGCTACACAAGGCCGAAATGACACCTACATGTGTGTTGTACCACCCAAGACCATTTATTGCTGAGCATATTACACTTCCTTCTCAATCCAGAGGTCAAAACCAATTTACTTGAACATAATGTGAATTGGGTGATGTTGCTTTTATAAGAAAGTTTAGTACTATTGGCTTTAAAATGTGCCTTAATTTGAGACACTGAAGGATTTGTAAATTTTTGGTATACATGGTTGTTAAATGTTATATCTTGCGTTGTATGTGTTGCTTGCATAAAGAAACCATAAAACACCAAATAAAACAGTTGTTTTATTGCTTTAATTGTCTTAATATGCATATTATACTGCAAGGGTAGTGAGGGTAAAGTACCAGAGCAGGGTAAATGGAAGGGAATTTCTGTTGTGTGGTATCATTAAGAAAGAAGTTAAAAGCACCATTTCACCCACCTCCTGTGCATGCATCTCATATTTGTATAGGGTAGAGAACAGTTGTATATGTATAAATGCAGGATAAGAGGAAAATATGATAAAATGAGAAGGAAGAAATACAGTGAAAGAAAAGAAAAAGACACACAGTACAACCCATCGGTCTTGCTGCATTGAAATTACTTTTGGCATAGTTTTACCATATAATTATCCAAATCATAGATGAAAGGCCAGATTATCTAATTTAAACAAAAAAATGAGACAGGTAAATTACGCATTAGTTATAATATCTGCAAGGTAATGTATCCCTCTGGTTTGCTATTGAGAAAAATGGATGGCTTTATAAATACAAAACTATTTATCTGGAAATTGTTTCATTTTGTTATGCTAATTAATCACCAATTCACAATTTTTTTTCAACTGCTTTGCATGCTTTAATATAATTACAAATTATTTAGATCAAATCTATGCACACTGTATATAATGTGCCACTGAACAATTCATCAGCATCGGTAGTCTGCATGTCTTTAAAACCAACACTAGATGTCACTCTATGATTAAAACATCCTCATCTTAGCTGCAGTCAAGATTCAAGTAATGCTGCGGTTTTGATCTGCATGACTAAATTATAAAACAATAACTATACATTTATCAGCTCAAGTCATATTTGCTAAATGAGTCAATAAGAAAACATTTAGGTCTCAGTGGTTAAATAAAAAGGAAATTTTGGGATGTCCTTTGGATTATACAAAACTTTATATCAAAGTTTTGTATGAGCACAAGGAAACTTCTCAGTCCTTGATTGGGTTTTTCCAACATTATAGAGAAATTGCTCAACCTCAGTTTAGGCAGAGGAGTGATTCATGTCTCTGGGGTGTTTGCCCAGGTCACCAGAGTCACGTTTGCATCATATCCTCCTACCACTAAATTAGAGAGAGAGTGTGTCTTATCCATGTAGGTGTATATATGTGTGCCTGAGTGTGTGTGTGTGTGTTTCTCTTTTATCCAGTCCATGGGGACAAATAGGAATGAGGAACTCATGGCCTGTCAGAGTCTGATTCACATCCCAGTGGTTCCTTGGAGAATATCTGGGGTCATCATATCCCGGTGTCTCATACTTCTCCTATTCTCCTTATCTCTTCCTGTAGTTTGTATGACTTATTGTGTGCTGAGTTTAAAAGCTGCAGACTTGTTTGGAATGATTTTAGCAATAGCTAAACATCTGAGTATGGAAAAACATTTTTATGAAATGATCTAATAAATGTAATGCAGTCTTCCTTATCTCTCTGCCCCTCTTTCTCTCCTTCACTCCAACTATTCTGATATCTTCTTTTCCCCAAGCTCCTTGTCTTCCTCGATTCATGCATATGGCAGACTTTGTGACCGTAATTTCAATTTAAAACACATGAGGGGAAATCCTAGCCCACGCTGCTCTTTAATGGGCCGTCATGGGATTGGAGTATGCAGAGAATGATTGAATTTTGTGAGAAGGCCAGGAACGATCAAGTCTCGCCTTCCGTTATGCAATCGACGATTCCCCTCTCACAACGCGACGCCTGGTTAAACATAGAGGAGAAGGGGTGGATGGGCTGGAAACCTCAACGTCTAGACCAAACGAGAGAAAAATATTTTTTCTTCTAAATGACTCACGACTATATAAAAGAGAAACTCAGCTATCATATATAAAAAGAGCCAAATTAGATGTGACCCACCACATCAAACGTGGATATGTTGAAGTGGGCTGCTTTAAATGGTTGTAAATGAGTCTTTTTACACTGTAATGCATGATATCCTATATTTCCTCACAAGAGGAAACATATGGATTCTATACAAAGGCTGCCATACTGTTTTATTTTTATATGATTGTGTCATGTCTGTTTTCTCCCTTGACTCTCCACCTGCTTGGTCCACCTTGACAATGTCAAGATAAAAACTCGGCAACTCCAAGGCCCTGAAACTACCACTTTGTGCAAACTTTTTCACACCCACTGTGTTGGATTACACCACTGCGATGAATATCCTTTCAATGAAGCGAGAGAGACTACCTTTCCCGTTAAGTCCATTATATTCAAATGGGCCGAGCCTTTTTCTTTTTTTCTTCTTTGCAACAAAACATAAAGTAATCAAAAGTTAAAAGCAAACACTCAAGGAGGCACTTAGCAAAAAAGAAAAGCTTTTATGATAAAACATTCATATACAGTGCAGGAGACAGGTAATCTTTGAGGATGATAGGGTTGTCTTGTGGTCAGTTTTAGTATAGTATGGCTTGGGGAGCCTTGTAGATGAATGCTGCTAATAACATCCCCGCCCACCCATCATCCAGCAGACCATCCACGCAAAACAACTAATACCTGAGTGTATTTCTTCAGTGGTGTGAAGTATGCCTTAAAGAGCTGTTGGAGGGTGCAGTAAAGTAGGGTTCATTACCTTGACAGACTGATGACAGACTGTCTGAGATGCGCACACATACATAAATACTAAAGTAAAGACTAACTAATTTGCTCCTTGTGTAACACACACAGCAGGACATTTGATATAAATCAGAAAAAACTCATCTACAGTCAATGTTTTCTGGAGCACACTTTCTTTTGAAAGTCTTTTGCTGAAGGCATCCAAATGGGCATCCAGCTTAGCTTAGCTTAGCAAAAAATGTGTAAACAGGGTAAACACATATGCATTTGTCTACCATCCCCCCTAATTAAAGTTATATATTGTTCTCGAATCCTAATTAAAATAATATGATGTTTGTTTAATCCATAAAAAAAGTATGAACAGTTTAGGTTGTATGGCTGTTTATGTGCTGGACTATTTCTTCGTTGGGCTGTCTGCGACTTTCTGTGACTTTCACTGCAAGATTTAAAGAAATATAATGTGTTAGTGTGTATGCTTTATAGGTGCTGGTAGGTGAATTTTTGTTACCTTGGGACAGAGCCAGGCTAACTGTTTTCTACTTTCCCAGACTTCCACTAGCTAAAACCAATAGATTCAAACACTCCTTTATATCCGTTGCCATCTCCTTCCTTAACTCTAGGAAGAAAATGTAGTTATTTATTTATTAAAATTTTCTTTATCTTTTAAATTAGTATTTTTTTAACTGAGTATTAGTGTTTTCTGATCTTAGTATTTATTTATGTGTAGCCTATGTGTGTGCCCTGGGTTTTATGTGTGCTAAATGTATGCATCTCACTGCTGCATAGCCAACTTAAACAAATAAAGACAAATTAAGTTATTGATTGATTTACTTATGCCAAGCTAAGCTAACAGTTTCCAAGCTGTAGCTTCATACTTATCCAAAGGAAGGTTTTTGGCTAGTCGCAATAACTTAACTTATCGTCACTGTGAGGTTGTCAGGTAACCAGTGAAGATTTAAGGAAGTTACATGTCCGGCCAAGAAATAGTTCATAACTATTGTATAATAGCACATAACTTCCTGTAAAAAACATAACATGCCGCTTTTACACTCAAGTTTTTGTATAGATTATCTAGTGAGCTTTAGAGGTGCTGGAAGGCGGATTTTGTTACCTTTGGGCAGAGCCGGGCTCGCTGTTTCCCCTGTTTGCAGTTTTTGGGCTAATCTAAGCTAACTGGCGGCTAGCTGTGGCCTCATATTTACCTTACAGAAATGAGAGTGGTATTGATCTTCTCATCTAATTATTGGAAATAAATAAGCAAATTTCCCAAAATGTCAAACTATTGTTTTAATAATTTAAGTTAAAAAGCATATAAAAAGCAAGACTATAGCTTCAGTGACTTCAAATCAATATTTATTGGACATTTGTGATTACAATCCCCCCTTCTATTTGGAAAAATCATACCAACCCAGTGAAAAGAGAGAAATAACTAAAGCAGTGAACTTTCACTCATCCTCAATGTCGGGAAGTCAGTTTGCATGGGTTGCATGCAGGGTCAGTTTTAGGTCATCCTGGGCATCCATTAGTGGCCTTATTTAGAGTCTTATTCCTTTAAGAGGAGTGATTGGCCAGCAAAGACAAAGAATCATTACCTTTGCCCGCCCCCTCCCTGCCAGCAGTCAATAATGAGGGATCATTAAAATGAATAGATGGACATTCCCCTTTTCTCCGGATCCTTATTGCAAAATCAGTGTCAAGGGAAATGAAGATTGAGCTTGGAGAAGGCGTCTAAAAGCCTCACAGTGATTGTCGTGAACTCATCTCCAGTGCCAGGCTCCTTTATCTACTGTAAGAGTCTGCACCTGCCTGAACTCTTGACTAGCAAGGGCTTTTACTGTAGCCCATTAAGAGCATCCCTAATGTGCGTTACAACGTACTTTAACATAAACATTCTGCATATGTACCAAACATTTACAGCAAACAATGGAAGAATGATTGCTTGGGATGTCTTGCAGTTTTTTCGATGAAGAAATAGAGTTCTCAGAGTAAACTAGAAAGGGATGAAGAATACATTGACTTTGATGTGGGGAATAGATAACTCAAGTGTTGTGATCATATAAACAGACTCTTAAAGATAATTCTCACTTTTCACATTTCTTAAGCTCAAACATCTGCCCTGCCACAAAATTTTATAAATCCGTGCACAACATTTCACGCATCGCAAAAGAGAGAGCGAATCAAGCTGAATGATTGCAGATGGAGAATAAAAGGACGGCACAATTTTTTCCAGGCCCCATCTGGTTGCCTTTCTGAGCGTCTCTTAAAGTGTCCTTTAAAAAGGTGATTTGTCTGTGGGTCCGCAACAATGTGACCATGTCGGTGGGTCATCTGCTGGCCCTGACGCATGTGAAATGGTTCCATGAAAGAGGGGTCAGTATGCACCTGTGGAGACCCAAAACCCCACCCTAAACAGATTAAAAAAACACATGTAAACACATGCTCAAATGCACACACATGTGGTCCTCATCTTCTTTCTTTATCATCCTAAAGGTAATTGATAAGACGGTCTGTTTATAGACATCTGACACATGTACAAAAAAAAATCACAAAAAAGGACTCAAGGGACCAAAAAAGTTCTACATCAAATGTAGAACTGGCTTATGGGACAAAACTATCAAAGGCCCCTCAGTATGGTCAAGCAATTATCTCTTAAAGCATCTCTTGAAGCCACCCCCATGGTTCTCTCAACATGCCCTTCATAACAGAGGTATATTGAGGATTTACTGCCTGCAGATGGCCGATGAGAGACGAGGGCAGGAGCTTCAGCACTGTGCCTATGCACTCACTTTATAAAAGCCCAAATCAAGGGCTCTGTGGGAATACATTGGAGGAGGAAGCACAGCCATAAAGACACTATAAATCTGCAGAGTGAAACTCCGAAGTCGTGCCCTCTGCCAGGTGCTGTGTGCATGTGGACCCCTGGGGGCAAAGTGGCACGCGCTGCAATCATTATGTTCAGGGATTGCTCCACTACGGGGATGCTGTGGCCATCGAATGGTAGAGTCTGTTTGTCTGTCAGTTAGTCTGCCAGCCTTTCATTCAGTCTGTCAGTCAGATCATCACTCAATCAAATCATTCAATCATTTGGTCAGGCAATCTTGTGGAATCTCCATCTGAGTTCAGATACAGCTCCTTTGTGCATGAGACAACTTTATGTAATATGTGACTTTTATCAACAAAAAATGTATTTTCAGATCAGATTTTCCCCGGCGAAATCACTGAAATCATGGAATATAAAACTGCTTTATGCAAGAATTGATTGGCTGTATCGAAATTGTGCCTCCATCTACGTAGACAGATACCAGAACAGTATTATGTAGATAATACAACACTAGGGGGAGCCATCATGAAACTAAAAATATAAAATATAAATTTCTCTCTTTTGGTTTCTGATTTTTTCTCAAAGGAGAACAAGTGAGAACAAGTGATTTACAGAGCAGATATTTATTTTGTATGAGAAAATGCAAATGCTAATTTCAGTTGGACTTTAATAACCGCCTGCAACACCAACAACAACCAGTTTTATACGGCTCAAGCAAACCAGATATAACAGGTTAGTAAGTGACCTTGTAGGCAGATTTTGTTACCTTTGGACAGAACCAAACTAACCATTTCCTCCATTTTCTAGTGTTTATGCTAAGCTAATCCTCTCCTGTCCAAATCTTCATATGATATGACGGATAGAGAGCCGCACCAGTTTTCCCATCTAGGAAATGCAGCTCAGAGTGCTTTAAAAATATGTAAAAGGTACAACTGTTGACCTATGTACAACAAAGTTGAAACCTTTAAACCTTTTCACTCTTACAGCTGAAAGATTACAAACATATATAATGCAATGGTGTAAAATGCTTAAATTCCACAAAATATATTTTTTAAACTGCATCAGTTTCCATGTACTGTACTTTTGAACATCAGAAAATAGATGCAGGACTTTCAACAGATGTCAATAGATTTTATAGCTCCATTTCTTTTCATATCTCGGATATTCCACTGCTTTAATTAGTCTCCCTTACTTGACTGCTGCCTTGGTGGAACATATGGCCCAGAGTCATCTCTCCACTGTGTCAAAGGGTACAGTGCTGTCAGAGGAAGACTAAGGTAAGATGAACAGGGTGCCAGGAAAAAGGGGCGTGACTGCATCTGTAAATAGCGGGGCTATTTTGGGCTTACCACGCCGTACAGGGGAGCACCGCCTAGGCCTGCCTTCTGTCACTATGGGGATGGGCGCTTCATAACTTTGCTGGATGGAAAAAGTCTGGAGGACTGGCAGGTGGTACACAGGAGCGTGGCACAGCTCCCATGGCGAGGAGCTGTTTCACTCAAATCTAGCCACCACTAACAATACTCACCGGAAAACACACAGGCCTCTGCTTGTACTTGGCATATCAGCAGCTTGTTGCTTTTATCCTGCTAAAGTACAGAGTAGTTTTTTTTGTATTTCAGTTTGAAACAAAAGTGGAAGACCAAATGCAAGCTGTTGATTGATTTAAGTGCACTCTTTGCTGGCAACTGCGTAGGAAAAATTGCAAGAAGTACGTACATTTTACTACTATAATACGTACAATAGTACGTACCATTTTGTAACAATTAGAATTATAATGAAGTAAAACTCAGCACTGTAGGTCAATAATTATATATAAACATGTTTTCAGGAATCAGCATGATTTACTGTTGTTTTGTGTATCAAAAAAAGTCAGAAGTCAGGGGAAAAATACAATAATGTCATCTGCTCTTGTCAATGTCCAACTGTCTCCAGTTCAGGTTTTATTAGGCATATAGGTACAGGTTGGAACAGCCTGAGGTTTACTAAGGTCAAGCTATATAACACAAGAAAATCACTCAACCAAGTTAAAGTAAAGGCCTTGAAACTGAAGCACAGCCATATGGGCCAAGCATGTAACAGTCAAAGAATGCCTTTGGTATTAAAATCTTTACCTACGGATGTAATATTTTTTTCATACATAGTGGAATTAGTTGAGTTTCTGGAAATATATGAATCCCAATACTAAACAATCGTTTAAAAACTTTGAGGTTTGATGTAGTTGTTGTTTTACTTTAAAAATATTTTTAAAACTCAGTAATGTACTTGCTCAAATGTAAATATAACACCAAAATAATTGAGAACTTAGGTTATGCATGGTCACCATTATGCCATTTATTAATTCATTGAGAACACATTAAATGCACTTTAAACACATTTCATTTTTTCATAAATATTTCATATTAAAGAGAAATATATTTCACCTTGTGCCTACAGAGAAAAGCATTATAGAGTTGGAGTGACCTTGTAGCCAAGAAAGAGAGTAAGGCACAAAAGAGAAACCTTATTCATACAGTTTAATCATGCTATTATACTATTTGTCCAAAAATGTATTAGGAAGCTATATTGTAAGCTACTGTCAGCTAAATTATCCCCAACATTAGTAAGATGTACATGCTCCAAAAGACAGATAACATGCAAAAGAGTGCAGCTGTGTGGAAGGAGAGTCTGTGTAGGTATGACACGACAGTGGAAATCAATCTACAATATTTGGTCTGCTCTGTTTCTACGGTAAAGTGCATAATGTTTTTTGTACGGTGAGCCGCTTTATGCTAAAGTCTCCGACAGAAAAAAGGAAACTTGGACAATAATTTCACCAAAGATAAAATCCTTTGGTTTACTCAGATCAATTATTGCCAGCAGTAAGTAACAGTCCTGTTAACTCCTCAGTGGAATAACCCAAATGATGAGTAAAACCGAGCCTGTGGCATACTTAGATTATCCCTGTGCCTATTTACATGCAAACCTGCAGTGCAAGAAGTAACAGACAAACATATATTGTCCCGGAGTATTCAATAAATTCAGCAGGTAAGCATACCATTGTTCAACTACCTTATAGCAGGGGAGAAGAAAACTCTGATACCTGCCTTTTTAAGCTCCCGTAACCAAGAACTGTCACAGGATATGTACTATATATTTCTCTCTGATTGTCTGTGCATCATTATGTCATGGTTTTGGGTGGGAGGACTGGAAGGCCGGGACAGGATGAAAAAAAAAGGCACTAAGGTGAAAAGCATAATGCAGGGTAGTAGAAATGGTACAAATTATATTAGGGGAAGACAAATGGAAAAACAAAAGGGAAAGCTATATAGCAAACTGCATGATATAAGCATAAGGCATATATAAGTACATTTTCAAATACATGTCTATACAAAAGGATATCATACAATAAAATTCAGTAAAAAGGAACAATGAGATAATAATGAGGAAGCAAGAAAAAAATACAATTCTAATCTATTCACATACTCCCTACATTTGTCCAGCCTTGTATTCTGTTTCCCTGTAAACAAATCATTGAAATGATACAAAAATGTCATATAAAAACTTCCACTTTGGGTTACAATTAACCATTTGCATTTGTGTGACTGCTGCTGTTGTTTGCTGCCAATATCACTGCTGTAAGGCACCAATTCGGTTGTTGCAGACTGACTGCACAAACAAATGAACCAAGTGATGAAGCATGACACTTATTGTCCCATTAGCTTGTCCATGCACTAACATACAGATCACACTCGAAATGAAGATTGTCATTCGTCAACGATAGAAGTAATTCAGTCTCATTGAGCTATTTGGTCCGCTAAACAAAATCTGCTGTAAATTAAGGCAAGTGTAGTCTTGTACTTTGCCCCTGATATTACTTCCCTTTTTGTAAATTTAACATTCATCAGTTAATTAAAATGGAGCTTGCCAGCGATTGTCAATATGAGTCTGCAGCGAGTCTTTGAGTGAGGATTGGAGATGATGGCAATGGTGGTCGAGCGGGAGATCCTGGTCAAAACTTTATTCTTCAGCATCTGGATCTCTTGTTTGTTTGTTTTTTGTCTTCTTTTTGGCGAAGATGATGCTGTTGGGTGTGTGTGTGTGTGTGTGTGTGTGTGTGTGTGTGTGCTGCAGAAGACTTCTGGACATCTATGCATGAGTGTGCACGGAAATGCTGGAGAGGTCATTCCTGATGATCTCGTTTACTGTGGAAAGAAACGAGAGGTTGTGGATCATTATTAACTAGTCACATTGAATAACAATTCAGATCATTATAATTCTATGAGACTTGTGGTAGGAAGGTTGTCAGTTTAAATCTTGGCCATGCTAGATTTTCAACCAGGCAACGTGGGCAACTGTCTCAGGGAGATGACAGACAGAGAATAATAAAACATGTGTAGTATAATATGCTATTATTTGTTGCATTATGGGAAGTGTAGGCTCCAGGGGTTTTGGGGACTAGGGACTAAAGGTCAGAAAATATTGGCCTCTGCTGCTTTTGTTATCTCTCCCTTTATATAAGTACAATGCTAAATCATTGAAGTACAACTTTAATTAATTTTGCTTTTAGGAATTTCCACCACAAAACTACAATAAATGACAATGTAAGCCCCCTCTGGTGGGCCATGCTTTATAACTTAATCTTGACAGGACATTACTGTGTCTGTATCTGTTTTTAAAGCCTTTTTTCAGTTGTGTTCTTTTATGTTGCATATTCCTAAATTAATGTCATAAATCAAATTATGACAGGAAAATATCTGGGAGATGGTAGTATTCTAGCATAGAAAAACTGTGCATGCTGCACAGTGGGATTGGCAGATATGGGAGGATTAAAAGGTCATTTTTTGGCCCCCATAGCAGTCAAATCCAGCAATGATCCCTGGGAGTGCAGGGGAAAGAAAAGTGATTAGTAAAAAAGTGTCACAGGATAAATGTGTCATATTTTCTGTGTTAGATTTACAATATTGCCTCCATCCGATGTCATCACATAAAATGTGACATTTCTTAAAGAGAGGACTTGAAACTTTGACCGAAAACGGTGTAACCCGGTGCCTTCATCAGGCAATAAATAACGTCACAGGGGACAATGCTGCACTGAATACTTGGCATAGATGTGGTCAAGTTGAAAAATACTGGATATCTGTAGCTGCAATCCAAACGTATCACTGCCGCTACCAGCCTTTACAACCCATATCAGCCCCATACACACTCTGTTTTGAAGTCATCGTTTTGTCTTTCCTGTACTAGTTCCTGTGCCCGCGCCTTTCCCACAGTCGGGCAGACACAGATCAGTCCCCTGCCTTTATCTGCTCTGTGTTCTTTGGCTCAACAGAGGGAAGTGACTTTGAAGATGGCAAGAACCCTGAGCCCTGTGGCTCAACGCAAACAAGAAGCTCCTCAGTTATAGAGCTTGCCATGATAAAGTGGGCTGATGTAGACAGTGAGAGCGAGGGAGAGAGAGAGAGTCTGGTAAAACCACCATCCGCAGTTAAGAGCTGAGACAGGAAGTTCACCCACTCTGAGGCCCAAAGTGGGCCTGCAGTTTGTTATCACTAGATACTGTTTGGTGAATGATGCAGCATCTACACTGATCAAGACGAAAACATCACTTAGGCAAAACAATATGGGGCCCTCCATATTTCCATGGAGTGAATTTCAATGGAGTGAATTGTTATCAGTACAATGGCATATTGAATGAGACAAAAATAAATACGTAAATAAATAATACAATAAATAATGCATCGCGGATTGCACTTTTTAAAGAACTAGGCCACACACCTATAATAGCATGCCCTGCACTCTAAAATGTAGCCAAACACCCACCTATTTTACCTACACACACACACACACACACACACACACACACACACAAACAGGTTGGTTGGGACCTACCTCTCTAAACAGGAGGAACTCCCATTGGAAAAACCCCACCTGTGCCAACACTGCTGGCTGTTTTCAATTCATTCCGAGCTAAACAGGCACTTACACGCCGAGGTTATTTTTAGCGCTGCCATCGCAGGACATAAAGGAAGTGCAAGCACATGTAACAATTAAATGATCAAACGTGTATGTCGCTGCTCTTCTCTGTTAGCCAAGGTGAGAAAACAGCTCCAGGTAATTCTGAAGGAGGAAAGGGAAAACCCAAGACCTCGGTGGCAAAAAGCCACAAGTGTACCTTTTATTTTTCTCAGAGGGAAAGCAGTGGCTTTCTTTCTTCTTTTCAGTCATTTAAAAAAACATTGTGACGTCTCCTCCACCCACATATTAACTGCAGTGTTATTTTGAAGTGCTTTATCAACTAATATTTTCCATTGGCATGCCCCAATGATGTTCCATTCTGAAGAAACGAGAAAAAAAGGTTAAACACTGTCCTCTGTGTTTTCATCTTCGTACTCTGTCGACAATGTTAGAATCTCAGAAACAGGATGTGGCCAATTGTTACACCACAAGACAACACCAAGCTGCTATTTATAGCTAGGGGTAACGTGTGTCACTATTTAGTTGCAACAACTTCTGAGAAATGAAGACATTTTAAAGAAGAGTTGTTGAAACCTGAATGACTGACTGATAAACACACACACAGGTAATGACTGTTGAATGAATACATGTGCACATGCTCTATTTCAAACCCTTCAGATTGCTTTAGGCAACAGTTCTTCAGACGCATTTATTATAATCTAGTTACAAATATTTGGCTTATTCAATTAATTTTATTTAGTTCAAATCTCCAAGATCAGATGTCACAGTTCTGTCGATGCAAATTTGTGTTTTTCCTATATATAAACTCTTCCATATGACATATCTTCATGTCTGAGTCCTCCTAACCTTCCATGAAGTGACTAGATAACCACAAATGCAGAATAAGGGAAAGCAGTCAGACATGCTGGGGAACATTTTGTGGAATTTGGCTAAAAAATGTAACCCCTTACATAATATGGACAGGCAAGGGTATAGTACACCGTCTCCTAAACTATGCCCTGCAAAGGTAGTTTTAGTGTTTTAAAAAAAAACATGCTAGAGGGTTTTTTTCCACTTTCATCATCTCTATATGTCATTGTAAAATATAATGCTATGTTACACAAACATTATGCAAAGTAATATGTTTGGTCATGGTCATAGATCAACTCTGTGTGGCCTGGCATCCCTCTCGACAGCATTTGGAACTCATTTGTTTTTTTCTTTTTTCAGTTGCCCAGGTTAATAATGGAAAGCTGTAACTGGGAGGATACCCCTCATGAATAAACAAAAACAGCGGAAAACTGCACTCCAAATATTCCCCTGATAAAAAAAAGAAAAAAGAAAAACGTGCCCTGCTAGTCTTAGTTAAACAGAGTGACATCCTTTATTAGCCGTAGTGCCAGTGTAATCAGTAAACCGCAGTCCGGACCTACCAGGACTTATACTTAGAGCTGGACGGCTGGGAGATCTATTTCAGGCAGGTGTGAGAGTGACACAAAAATATGACTATGAATTTACTGCGATGCCAGCTGTGTTAAACAGTTCAATGGACAATACAGCTCCTTTGTGAAGTCCTACCAGTGTTGCTTGGCAGTGGCTAGTAGCTAAACCCCCGTCTCCATCGGCTGGCTGAATGAATGTTGACCTCGCTTGAAATAATCTGTCTGCATCAACTGTGATGGAAAATGATTTGCTTCTTCCTGTTAGAAGGAGTGGTGGAGTACCTCTTATGTGCATGTTGCTTGTGCATGGCATACATAAACAAGGTCAACTTTTACAAACTGCAACATTTTATTTATCAAAGTAACTATGTAACACGCACAGGTGGGAAACAATTTGCTTGTGTGCGACAGGTTGTCCCAGCAGAAGGCCCAGCGGGCTTTCAGACCAAAAATAGCACAGCTTTAAAAAAACACGAGGGGCTGCGTAGGTGCAGGCACGTTGCTACAGGTACTGCTGAGAGGATACAATCTAAGCTAGGAAGTCCAGTTTGAGTAACATATCCATGATCCTTCACAGCTTAACAGATGCCAAAACACTGCACAGCAGTTTATAATACTACAAACCAGGATTTTACAACTGTGAAAAAAACATGGCAACAGCAGAAGTTGTAACAGTAGGTGCAGCGATAGTTGAGCCAGGTTGAACTCTTTTGCTATATACCTGTGTTGGGACTGTGCCAGTGGTCTCATTGAAATTAATAAGGAGGATTTGTTGACGCAGTCAATCTGTACATGGCATCATTCAAACTGAGCACATTTTGCAACACCCCAACATGCAAGAACACATAAGAGAAATACATTAATTAAAAAAGCTTTAAACATGCTTGCATTTTTGGCAACTTGAGGGCAGCAGAAACAAACCATGAACACAACACTGACATCTTATCACCCTTTGAGTTGATATGGCAAGCTTGTTAGTAAACAGTTGCACATTTACACATCGAGGTCTACTGACTGACTGTCTGCCACTAACTGCTGGGCAGGAAAAAAAGCCAGAAAACAGCATCAAGCTGTTATTTATAACAGAGCTGGTCTGTTATAAATGACACCTCCAGATGTCTTTGATAGGCTATGATTGTAGCCTGATAATCAGAGTCAGTTGTTATTTTGTTTTCACTTCATAATTCTGAATGTGTTTTCATGTTAACCTTTTTCTGTTTTTGAGGGAGCAGTGTTATTTTACCCCATCCAATTATTAGTGATTTGCAGAGCAGCTATCTCAGTATTTGTATTGTCAATGAAAGAAAGAGTTGCTGTTTTTGTTCTGGCTCTGACACAGAAAGATTTTCCAACCACAAAAAAATCCATCCTATATGAATCGCTGCAAAGATTGGAATAGTAGGCATCAATTCTGGAACCAATCTAAATAAATAAGATATGTTGTGATTTACATGACAAGACAAAGTTACTTTGAAAACTATGTATTTTTGACTGACATAAAAAAAGAAGAAGTTAGAGTGCTGCAGTTTGGCCTCCTTTTTATTCAGTAATGCAAGCCAGAGCTTTATGACGTCCTTTGGCTACTCTGAGAGTTCAGTGTGAACCTGACCTGCACTGGGGATTTAGTTAGCATTGTTAGATGGGAGTGCTGGGCACTGGGGTACGATAACAGCCGGGCTTCCTCAGAGGAACAGAGGATGCCCTATGGTCTGGTGAGACGCTGAGTCTCAAGACCTGAGAGATGCTCGGGGGTTCCTGCTGCTGTAATGTGATCTCTCCTAGCCAAATCAGGCTGGGCTAGCAATGACCTGGCAGAGAGTGACTTCACCTTCAACTGGCTTCCCTCAGCTGACCTCCCAAAACATGACCTCTGAACTCAAGGTTGTAATGGAGGCTTCCTGCCAGGGACTTCTGTTCTCACTGGGAGTCTCTTGATGCCAAAGGAATGGAGGGAACCTCCCTGAACTCTCTCACTTTCACTACATGAATAAACTGCAGCCATGTTTGGGTCAAAGACCTTCACACTGCAGCAAAGGGGTACATTTCCTATGCTCACTTGTACCTCCTGTAGTAGCACATCAGGTTTGTGAGAAAGAAGATGCAGCTTCCTTCTATTGTGGAACTCAGACTCTCAGCAGCATTTGAGGAAGTGAGACTGAGTCATAGAAGCTCTTTCATATGCAGATATACACTGGCATCAAATCTGTGCAGGAGCTCACAGAGAGCAAAAGGAGACTCACTTCAAGACTGACTCAAATTTAAACCCCATCTGAACTGCTTTCATGTGAAATTGATTTGGTGGGGAAGCCAAACTAAAGCTCAAACTTGCTTTAGAGAGACAATTAAATTTCCTGGTACATATTACTTTTGTTTCCCCACTACATCAAATGTTCTCTCGGTCTCAGCAGAAACACTTAATGGACAATTTGCTGCCTCCCAGACACGACTCAAGCGGCTGGACGGAGAAGCTTAGACAACGTCACTTGTCTTGTGCTGATAACCGTCAGCGTCAAAAATAGGGAGGGGGTCAAAGGTCAGAACACACGCATAAATGACACAAGCAGAGAAATGAAGATGGAGAGACTGAAAGAGAATGAGCAAAATGGATTCACATAGATAAACACAAATGGAAAGAGACAAAGTGTTCCACTAATGCTTCATCATGATAAAGTGCTTCATAAATTCATCTGAACCTCACAGGTAGACAGCTTCTAATCCATCGCAGGGATCCCTTTGGGCCTAATGATGTGATGATATGTACAGACAGCCTATTTCATCCCCACAGCTAGGCTGATGTGTGAAGCTCTGGGCTTTCCCATGTGGAAGCACTCAGTCTCCACGACTGACAGAGGAGATAGAGAGAAGACAAAAAAAAGGTGAAAGAGATGGGGTGGTAGAGCAAGGGTTTCGTTGTGAAACAAAGCTGAGTTTACTCTGAGAGCTGAGATTTTACAACTGCCCTGCAGCATCTTTGTGGTATTATGAAAACACTGCTGTGCCATGGGCCGCAGCCAATCATCTCGCACTGCTAAGGTGCAATGTGCAATGATGCCATGAAATTCGTGATTTAGGGCATCATTTCCATTGGGGATCATTTTCTTACTCAGGTCTTTTTGTTCTCACTGTCCAGCTTCCACAGTCCAGACAAGAGAAGTGAACAATCTTGACACACTCATCTTTGATTAATATTGTGCACTCAAAACCACAAGTTAAGGAGCAGCGGTGAGTGGAGCTGCGAGTGCCTTCTGGTCTATTTTATACTCTGGGTTTTGCCTCTCAGGCAACATAAGAGCTGCTGGCAAGCCCCCAGAAACTGCACAAAACCTTGAAGCCAATTTGACATTTGATGTACATCAACTTCCCAGTACAGACACTTACAATAGAATGGGAGACGAGCATGTGAGAAAATGACCCAAAAGAAGAAGAAGAAAGGTGAGACAGAGGATACACAGCGGAACAATGAGACTATTTGCAGCAAAGGACGGGAAATACTGTGTTATTTTGTGTAAAGCAGAGGCAAGAGTTTAAACTTCAGCAGTAGCACGTAGGGCCAGAGCAGGGGTGCCAAAAGAGGAGTGATGTGATCCTTCTTTTGGAGAGCTGAAGAGAAAAGAAGAAATATAGTACGGAGTGTAAACAGTAAGTGCTCTGATGTCACAGAAGAGATTTCCAATCAATATGTCTGCTGCTGATTTTAGACAAGGGCTCCTGGCTCAGTTGGATAAGAGAGCTGGAGCAGCCTTGAGAAATAACAATGACATACTCTCTGTGCCTCATGTGGGGAGACAAAGTGAAGCTGGGCTCTAATCTCCACCTGTGAGTCTCTGATGTGCCTCATTCTTTATGGCTCTCTGTAGTCAGCTGAATCTGACATGTAGCCAAGGCAAATGACCTGACCCGGGAGAATTTGGTATCTGCCTAGTCCAGATTAAAATCGCTTGAAAATAGCCAAATTAGCTAGAAATGCTGTGATCCAAGCTTGAGAACAATAAAACAGCAGTATCCCAAATTAGAAATCTAAAGACAACAACTTTTACTGAAAGCCCCGCCACTGATGTGCTTGTTTTGGCTGCAGCGGTGCACAACCTTTGTCTTTGATCTCACATGGTGTGCTGTGCCTCTCCCTATTTCACCTCACTCTGTTTCTCTTTGTGAGCTTGCCACTTCCCTCTCCTCGTCCTCCTCCTCCTCTCATTTCCTCCTGGGCCCCGGAGGCCGCGGGTGTGCTCACTTGAGGTCGGTCTCCTGGGAGGTTGAGGGGGAGGTGTTTACATGGTTGGAGCTGCTCTCCTGTGCCCTCATCACTGACTTCTCTGAAATCGTTACGTAGTTGGTTCAGACTGTGTTGCAAACAATAACAAAAAAAAGTATATATATGTACATAATATGTTAAGGATGGAAAGATAGAACATTAATTTATCAACATTTATACAATAATCTTTCTATTTTTCAGTGCATTCATGGTCAATATTGTCTCGCAATGCAATGCATGATGGAAATAAAGAAGCTTCTCACAGCTGGATAGAAGAAAAGAAAAAGTGGATGGTACTCACAAAGTAAATTAACAAAGTAAAGTTTAAAAAAGTTGAATTTTTTATAAAAATAAATGTGAATTGATATTAGTTGATACGAATATTATCAACATTTTGGCATGTGAACCTTTAAAATGAAGTAATATTGAATAATATGTAATACAGGTTAATGTCTTGGTGTGGACATAATTGGTGTGCCGTTCTTTTTTCCCTTTGCAGATTGTTCAATTTGAATGATTTTTGTGGGCCCAAAGAGTTGAAAGAAACCTTAAGAGAAAGACCAAAAACAATAAACTTAATTTTGATTGAGAGACTGAAACGTTTTCTTTTCTTATCTTTTTAACAATCTTGTGCCCCCTCAGACTTACACTTGGACTCTTTGAGGGGCCCAGATCCCCAGATTGGGAACATAGACTGTATAAAATATGGATGACATGACAGCTTCCGAAAAGTGAGGCCAAAATATGTTGATCGCTTGATAGTATACATAATAAACCCCAGTCCCCTCCATGTTAGTACATGTAAAATCAATTTGTCAACAAGTGCAGTGCAGATGTGTGAAGTGCAAAGCAGCAAAATGGAGATTTCAGTTATTGATTGTTGATTACACATTTCAGATTGATGGCTTTGAGTTGTAGAGTATTTGTTTAGCTGCAGTGAAAGAATACCACAACAGAACTTGACAATCAAAGTGTTTATCAAAAGAAAACATAAAAGTGAGAAGCTAAAGTGCTTCTGACATAAAGTGTGCGTGGATGATGCAAGACTGTAAGAAATCAAAAGCTCTAGCAAGGCATAACTGCATAAAGCAAACACCAAAGCCTGAAAATACACCAAACTGAGCAGAACACACACAACTTTGTGAACGAGATGTGAAAGGAGACAGATTAAAACTCTTCGTAGGGCTCATTAACGATGGATTTATGGTAAAATAACTCAGCCATCTGATAAATTCGCTGCGATTGATTCCAAATAAGAAACGTATGCTCCCGCAGAGGCTGCTGCAGGCGGCTCGAGATTTCAATGGTTCTGAAAATGGCACAAAATATGAGCATATTGAAACAATCATACTTCAGTGGGTTGCAGCCGTCTGAGTGAGAATTTGGCTGTGCACCTGCGTATAACACAATTTATGACTGCATTTGTATTGTGCTTCTTTAAATCACCTGTTGCCTGTCAGTTGTTATGTGGGATTTTAGAATTATTTTCTTTTATTTATACACGGAGAAACTGTGTCCTCTGTGTCCAAGAAGGCTTACCTCAGTGCAAGCTTTATTGTTCACTATCCATCACAGACAGAAGGCTCGGAGAGGCTGCTTCCTGTTTTTTAACGTGCGTGTCTGCTTGTGAGCGTGTATCTGCACATCATGGCCTTTGGTTAACCCGTCTGTTTTGCCATCCATGAATGCTGCTAGCAAGAGTCTTCTTCTGTAAGGATGCCAAACTGGTCAGTTGTTCTCTCAGTTGGTCTGTTGTTTCAAACCAGATTGGTCCAGTTTGGTGTGAGGAGCAGCCAGGACCCTAAGGGTCTCTAAGCAGACTCTTTTAGACTTTCTTAACTACAGCCCACTGGACACTCTAGTACGGTCCTCTCGCTCAAACTGGCACTCCTAGACTCTATCTTATGGGTTGTTTTACAGCTTTGGAAAGCATGCTCTGATGAAAATAACATTTCCACTGATCCGGCATCTTGGTGAGCTGGACAGAGAGTTTTAGCAGTCTCCATTCTAAAAAGTCACAGAAAAGGCACTGAATAGTACACTGAAGGTAACTATATCTTAAAAAGCTCCTGCTGCATGCAAGGACACGACCTCTCTCTTTTCAACATCCCCCCTGAGCTCCAGTGATCTGACTCTGTACTGTAGCAGAGTGAGATCTGATTAACACTCTGTCTGCTGACCTGGAGAGCTGCCCTGCAACTTGAAATCCTCAACGCCTGCTGGGAATCAAAGGCACCGAGGAGGAGGTCACCTCGGGGCACATTGTGGACTTATTCACGCAGACCAGTCTGGAGGCAGAATAGAGGCGATCTTGGCAAATGTTCCGCTTATCTCCTTTCCAACACCCTCAAACCTCACTTTGATTTTTATAGACAGACAAACTCTCGTCCATCTGGAGACGGTATAGTTTTCAGGAAACCCCGGCGGTGTGAGAGTCAGAGAGTGATAGTAGGTGAGATGGAGACATTCGGTGTTACCTGTAAATCACAGAACCACATTTTCACCTGCTTCTGTTCATGCTACTTTGAATCATGTAGATTTAACAGTTGCTAGGGCTTAGGGAGCAAACCTGCCACTTAAATACCTTAACAGAAACAAGTTGCTGCTGTTTTACTCTATGATGCAGTAAATCAAACTGATTTAATTAAAATGTACATGACATTTTAATTCGTGCAGTGTTTAGGAGCTGAGCTTTCCAACTCAAGCTCCCTGCAGATTTGACATGCCTGATTTACAACATAGGCAAACATGGTCTTGTCTTCAAATACTAGAAAGTCCAAAGGATTTGAGGAGTCTAACTGGAGAGTAAGTTGTCACTTTCAGGGCATAAAAACGATGTTAGCACTTTCTAACAAGGCACCCTTTAAAAAGTGTTGTAATTAATGCCTTTTCTCTTATTAAATACCAAATAGGATTGTTTACACCCTAACTAACCACTTGACTATATTCAATATTCACAATCACTATATTAATACTTAATTATAGAACACTATAATTTAGTTGTAAGCAGATATAAGAATATTTTAAGGGTTTAATTATTGTTAACAATTGTAACTTCTGCTTTGAAGCATTTGTAACTTCACTGATAAATCCAATACATATAATTATAATAAATGCATTAATAATAAATATGATAAAATTATACTTTTATATTTCATACTTATGTAAAGTATGAAGACTAAAGATTACCACTATGCCAATTTTTACTATTACTGTTAGTTTTGATCTCATTGGGGGAATTATTTTTACTAGAACTGCTTATACGACTATATTAAACTGAGTTATAAACTATGTATTATGTGTTTATATACTGCGTAGAAATAAGTGAGAAAAAGTTTATACCATTACCTTGATTTCATTTGAAGAGATCCTAATACACAATACATAATACATCATTTAATCTCTTAATGCTTCACGTTGTAAAAAAGAAGGCTTACCGAGCATCAACTGATTCCCTATTTGTTAGCACGTTGTTTTGAGAGCAACTGAGCTCAACTGAGCACAATCAGGAGTGCCGTGGGACCCGTTGAGGTTTACAACTACCATGGGTCATATGTCAACAGTAGGACGCTTACAGTTCAGTGGTTATGATCATTCCCTCCCCTGAAGTAAACTCATTCACCCACTGCTTGGTAAGTCTCTGCACTGCAAGCGGCCACTGGTGGGAGAGGAAGAAAATGTGATCTTTAACTTCGGAAGTGTTTATCTTTCTTTGACTTCTTTGACTTTGGTGTTTTGGTTTTAACAGTTTTAGCTGCGAAAGGAGCATGTCTGTCTCTCTCGCTCTCTTTCTCTGTGTGTGTGTGTGTGTGTGAAGAACAGGGGCAGTGGGAGAAGCTGCCAGGGAAAATCACCAAGAGTGCACTACTACTTTCTTCCACCTCAGATTTTCCCCTCTTTCTCCTAGTCTGTCTGTCTGTCTATGTCTCCTTTGTTTCTATGGCTGACCTGCTTCTTCTCCTGCTTGCTGATTTATTCCTGGATGTGAGGACACAAAGAGAATTTCTTGACCCCAAAATCTCAGTACATCTCATGCCTTATGGCTGTCCCTCCATTTTAGGCCCATAAGCTATGTTAGATAACAAGATATTGCACTAAAACAAGAATAAATGAGACTGTACTCATCATTTCTTTACGATTATTTAGGTGGAGACCTCCAGTGACTGTAGTAACTAGTAAGACTGTCCTACGCAATAATACTTAAAGGTTGTCTACAGCCCATATTTACGTTTATTGTGTACCTATAAAGAGCGCCAAAGTCCTTATTGGGAGGAGGTCGGGGTGGATGAATGGTTCAAACATGGGACCCAGGAGACTACTGTTTGGGTCCCGTGTGAAACCAAAAGACAACGTTAACTTATTTTAACTTGTGTAGCCTACGTAATTGTTGCAATAGTTGCGTATGTAAGTTAAATTACGTAACCAACATAGTTATTTTAACCCAAGCAATAATCTTTTCCTAAATCTAACCAAGTAGTTTTGGTGCCTAAACCTAACCAATCTACGTTTCACCACATTAAACACGTATTGTTATTATTATCATGACAATTAAGGTCTGGTGCGCCTCTATATGTCATTTTTGGTGTCATTGGAAAACAACTTATTCTGATGTTTAAATTGGAGCATTTGTTTCAGGTGTACATTTTGAGAAACGGATTGATAGAGCATGGCACGACTAATTCTTCTTAGTCAAACTCATTATTTTTGCATGTTACATTAACCTGCCTGGGTTTAAAATTATTTGTCAGTGGACTGTAACACTAAAGCATGGGACATGTGCATGTGGTTTATGGTCTTGTGAATCTTTCAAAGTTTAATCAGCATCTTTATGTCTCTTATACTTTCCATCTCCATGCCCCCTCCTCCTCATCTCTCTCTGCAGTTCTCTCTTCATGACCACCCCTCCCACCCTCTTCGTTCTGAGCTATCTGCACATCTGCAACTCTGCCAATGAGTTGCAAAACCCAACGGCTTTCCCCATCCCTCCCGGCTGGATCAGACTTCTCTGTTGACATCCGTCGCAACAGGATACTATTTCACTGAGCTAACAAATTTCAGATGGGGAGCTGTTATTAAGTGGTCTGGGACGGAGACCTTGCTCCCGTTTACTGATGCCGCAGGTATTTACGTCCCCTAAATACCAACTAAAAACACTGCAACCACTAGGGGCAAGTATCTCACTGTGGTTGTTATGTTCAAAAGGAGAATCTCATCCTTGAACCACATTCAGCTGTCTGTGACTGCTTAAGTGTCCTTGAGCAAGACAAGCTATGGGAATGGTGTCCAGAAGCTGATCCTGACCCCTCCACCCCTGTGGTGGAGAGTCAAAAAAAGAAAAATGTGTCTTTGTGCAAATTAATTGTGCTAGTTTGGTGTTTAGTATGGGCCTGAATGCTATGAGTTTTCCATGTGCTCATACTTTTAAAGCCAGCAGGAAATATCCCAGATTCAAGCCAAATTTATGGTTTCTGTGACTGTGCAGTGTTTGTGGTGTTCGCAGCAATGTCAGTTATCTCCACAGAGGAACAATGTTTTATGGTAAACGCAGTAGAGGTGTAATGTTCACAGCGATTACAGGATGTTCTTTTACCACTAGAAGTGCCAAAATTCCATAACTACTAGAACTGCCATAAGCAGTCATTTTGATTATTTAAATTCCAAACACTATAATTTCTCATGATAAATACACAAATGAGAGATTCATGTATTTATTCTGCATTCACATATTAAGATAATCTAGCATAATTTAAAATTAAAAAATATTTAGATTTAGATTTTTAGATTATAAAACCTTTCACATAATCTATTGTTTACCAGCAGAACCAATGAATAGCCCAGGCTATAGCGCAGTGCACTGCAGCGGAGCACGGTGCAGCAGGGCAGCGAAGCGAGACAATGAGACAATGATAGATGCTAAACAGCCAAGATGCATTTCCAACCGCACAAAAAAATAACAACATGATGCAAAATCCTGTGCCGAAATAGGTCCAATTATCTTGTTTCCTTGCCTTTTCTACGATTAATATAAAATACATTTTGAATGAAAATACAGACACTTTTAGGAAAAGTCAGGTACTAGGATAATTGTATTTTTTAATTCAAGTTATTATATATTATATATAGCAGATATACATTTGAAAATGGTCAAAATGAACGTCATGGCCATTCTAGTGCTAATCACTCAAACAAACCAACATAGTACCTGTCATCCAGTTATAACCTCTAAAATGACTGAAGGGAGTTCTTCACATGCCACAAACACCTTTTGCCTTATGAACACCTGACACAAAGTAATCTGACATTTAAGTTTATAAAATTGAAGCCATACATGTAAGCAGAGAAGAGCTCGGCTCTAGCTCAAATCACAGCTTAAATAAAACCTTCATTAAGGCACAGATAACGACCTCGTAGCCTTGTGGGGGAAGGATACTTTCTCAACACTCATCCTGTCGGAGCAGTCAACCCCACTAACATTTGTTCTATAATGATTCAGTAATGAGAGTGTCTGGCGTGAGGTGGTAGCTCCATGATCACACATCCACACAGGAAGATTCCAAGCCAAGCCACAGGCCCTGAGTCCTGACCCGCTGTGATCCGCGTGGCTCGGCGGCTTTTCAACGCGTGTTTCCTAAACCCCAGAATGTGAGCCACATAAACCGAGCCGCTAAACCGCTGTGTCAGGAGAAACTATACATATAAGGAATACATGACGTATGATGAACCGATAGCTTTAATGAATAGACTCAAACTTGCCTGGAGAAGGAGGCATGCATATTGTGGTTTTACTCTTTGATTGTATACTTCACTGAAGTCCATTTTGATACTGATGCCAGGTAATTTTCTTCCATACAAAGTCCAGATAGTGTGTCCACTATTTACACGGCCTTGAATAATTGAAGAAAATAACACCAATCTTTACAGTAGCAAATCTGCGTCACGCATTTCTGATTGGCAACATAAACATTAAACTCATTTAAATGGAAGTCAAAGTCTCTCATCTAAATGTGTGCGTGTATCAGATCCCAGACACAAAAGAAACCCAATTTGTTTAGATAATTTAGCAGCAGTTTTTCAGCAGACACATTCTTTCTCAGTGACTGTGGATATTATGACGGAGTGACTGAAACCAGACCAGATCCTCTGGCTCGCACACACACACACACACACAGACATAAAAGCCAGCACACTGCGGTAATGAATGGATTAAATTCTTAGAGATTCTTCTTGCTGCATTTATCAAAACGAATAATATTCCCAATGGATTCACGAAGAGCTAAAAAAAATCAAAGTGCTAATACTGTGACCCCAGTGCCACTGTCATATGTAACCACTTAGATCCAATTATTTCCTAAACTGCAAGCAATCTTGGACAATAGAGTCCATAATTGAGTGGGTTTCATAATATATGTTCCAAAAAAAAAAGATCTGATCACAACCAGAATTCTAAAGGCTCTTATCTTCAGCCAATGGGTGAGATAAAAGAGATGTAAGAGGAAACAGAGGGTGCTACGGACTTCCACTCAACTGCAAAGGTATTCCTCTTCTATTGTGAAGATGGGTTCCATGCACTTCCACTGTAACTTCCACACTTTATTTTACCAACTAACGTCTGTCTAAGCAACTTATTATTTGCTTTACAAGAGTGACTTCAAGTTTCCGACTTGCTGCTACAGGATATAAAGGTTATTTATCACCATCAATTTTGGCTATGCTCCTCTTTTCCAATTTTATATGAATAAAACTAACAAGTTTGTAAAATCAAGTGATACATTTGTGTTTTTTAGTAACATTTTAAAGCTAGAATTGACCAAATACTCAACCTCTACCACAACCAGATTAACGTACATTTTCACATTTACTGCTGATCACACCCCTTCAAGTTCTTGGTGAGGTCTGTAATATCTGATAATGGGTGATAAGAGCCATAGCTGCTCAATTTGTGTAGTAAAAGTAATGTTTTTTCATCCTAATGAGAAGAAATTGAATTAAATGTATTGCTGATCCCAAAAGTGTAGTTGCTGATCCATAGCTTAGGCGGTCAATGACTCTAAAAGGCCAATGCTAAAGCCACCTACAAATTGTTCCTACGACTATAAAACTTCTCCAGTAGGACCAAACTGTTACTTATACCTCACCATGTCATGACCTGCCAGGAAAACAAAAATGCAGCAATGACAACACTAGTTAAAAGTCGACATCCTCTTTACAGTCATAAATAATAAAAAAGCCATCACCCTTCTTCTTGCACCCGTCAATATCACTTTGTCTAGAAGGAGACTATGTTCTTGGCATTGCACTTAACCACAAGACAGCTTTTCTTTCTGTGCACAATTAGCTGGAGCTTGACCTGCTCCCAAAAGGCCAGCGGGTCAGAGGTGGAGTGTTGTGAAAGCACAGGCTGTCACCGGCTCTTGCAGTGCTTCCACATCTCGCTGACTCTAGTAACTAAAAGACACACACACACACACACACAAATACATACTGTCTAAACGTACAGGAGCAGCTCAGCTTTAGCGAGTCCCATTAGACATTTCAACCTCCACTTTAATGAACACCTCTCTCTCTCCCCCACCCCTCTAAATCCTGTCTCTCGTCTGCCCCCCTCCAATCCCAGAGCCAGCCTTGCGGCACACTCCAATGTTAGCGACTCAGCATGTTTTCAGTGCGGTGCGGACGCGCGCGCTCAATCATCATTAGGGGTTTTGCGGAGTCCTGGGGTCTGGGCATCGTGCCAGGATGTGTAAAAGTTTCCATGAGGGAAGCCTGGAGTTGCCTTCAGAATCACTGGTGGTGGACAGAGATCCTCAGGAAGGTTAGAATGCCTCTTTTTGTTGCCGGAGGCAGGGAAAGAGGAAAGGAGGGCTGACAACAATTCTGTTTTCAGTTTGAGAAAACAAGCCTAGTAGAGTTTCAAATGCGCAAACCTTAAATTGAGGAGGAAACAATCACAAGGAAAACTACCCTATACCACGAGGCAATCAGAGCACATATGTCAAATGTCAGAAATCGGCAGAGGTTGCGTTGCACTCTGTGTTTTTCTTATTTTGAGGAATAAGGGCCCTCTGTTTCCCAGAGAGGCAGCTGGTAGAAATCTGGCCCTCTGATTAGCACTAGTTCCTTTGCTGTGTGCTACATTCAGCTGCATTTCATGATATCACCCATCACAGCAGCAACTAATGAGACAGGACACACGGCAGCAGCCTCATACAGCCAAGCTGTTGGCCCAGCCAGCACACTACATCTGCTCTTTACACACACACACCCAAAGCAAAAACACCTATAAACACCACAAATAGGGCTCCAATGCTGTGTCTCAAATTGCGTACTTCCGTTGTACTGACTTGTATTGACTTTATTTCAGTTATATAAAAAATGACAAGGACAATATCAATCGCAACTGCCATTTTCATACGTTGGTGGTCCCTCCAATTCCGCTACGTAGCCAAGATGGCGATCATTGAGGGTAAGAAGTGTGCAGCGTTCCACACTCAACTTTCTGATTGTTTGTGTTCATCATCCGGGTACTCATAGTACACTGCATTTTGCCATACTTGTCAATGTGGAAGTCCGCGATTTGAGACACAACTCAAGTGAACGGTTTGCAAGGAGTAATGGGGGCTATTTCCCCCCATTTTTTGTGTTAAAAAGCCAAACATAAGATCAAACGTGTACATGTGTGTTTGTGTGTGTGTATTTGTAGATGGACGTGTGTCAGTGGTTGTCTGAGACTAGAAGGGGTATGATGTCACCAGAATTGCTCCTTCAGACGTGTGACAATGCATGCCATCATTTTAGCATTTCTTTTTTTAGCCTGATTAGTATGGCTAAACTGCAAGTGTAAATACTGCAGACCGTGTTTTTTCATACATTCTATTGATACATACACTGATGTCATTTGACTGGCGGTTTCTCTCACAGTCATGTGCCTCGTAAAGTACAGATAGTGGGCTGTGAGTAAGTACAAAATGTCTATAAAACTTTGGTTTTATGTGAATCCCCCAAAGCGTTGTTTACAACAGTGAGTCAACAAGTCTTCCAGCAGCATTGGGTGTTTCATCCTCTTCTTGCTTCCGTTTTCTAAACCATGCTGATCTGCTGCTTTATGTGCTATAGGTGAGAGCCAAATGTCACTGCTCCGATGTAGATCTAACTGCCAACTGGATTCCTCCTATAAAACCTCATTGCGGACACCAGAATCATCACCTCATGTCTCGCACTGTAGTTAGTAAGCTTCTATCACAGCACAGGGAAGAGTTTAGTAGATTACAATGGAGACTGTGTATGGCAGTCAGGGGGGTTTACATCTTAGACTAGCTCCATACATACTGAGCTCCTTGCGGTACAGTAGCTCACCGCTGATAAGTTGAGTGATTTCTCAGGGGCTGTGTAAAATCTTGGCCTGGCCAAAGAGACACATTTCCTCCAGTTGATGAGAGCTGGAGGCCTCAGCGTTCGAGCGTGGGAGGCGCTTCACTCTTGGGGAAGATCAAATGTGCTCCTGCAGACTCCAAATCACCGGCCCCCAATTGCTGGGGAGGTACGCAACTCTACATGGCTGGCGTTAAATCACTGCTGCTGTGGTGAGGTCATCCGCCTGTCTTCCCTCTCTAATGGAGCGCTCAGCTCGCTAACATACTCTGGTAATGCGTGCGGACGGGCAGCGGGACGCCCTGCGAGCTGCCTTCCGATCTTATTTATTTTAGTTTAGGGCTCATTTGAGGGGTTTGGGATAGAGCCGGGCCTAGGAGCAGTAGATGCCTTTTGGAGTATGCTGTTACCACCACACACTTACAGGGATTCTAGGAGCTCACCACAGATGCTTGCAAAGACGTTAGGTGATGCAAAGCGGCAGCACGCTGAGGTTTTTCACGAGGCTGCCTGACTGTCCTTGGTCAATCAATACACATTCCTGTGCATTGCTAATGCAACTGTAATCACTGGCTGCATACATTTGGCCACCGGATTGGAGAAAGATCGAGCCTGCTAAAGTGACAGTGGATGGAGTAGTGGGGAAGAGAAACAAGGTTACACGATTTCACCTTAGCACTGCTATGTAGATTTGTTATATCTTTGCACTGTTGGTGTAAAATGACCCCTTGCCAACCTTATTACGAAATGCAAAATTAAGCTAGAGTTTCACTTGATTCAATTAATGCTGAAATGAAAGCTTCTTCCTGCCATAACTATTAAAAACAGTAAGAATGAATTTCAAATGAGCAGTTTTGTGTCAAATTAGATTTCCAGAGCATCCGGTAGTGCTTTGAACTCAGAAAATAAAATAAAATAAAAAGAGAAGAGAAGAAAAGAGAAAAGAAAAGAAAAGAAGCGGGAAGCAAAAAGGTTGAAAATCTGTTTATAGAGCAGACAGACACCCCCCCCCCCCCCCCCCATCTCTGTATTGTCTGTTTATGGGGTGA
>JAVQJL010051803.1:0-15956 GCA_036024295.1 Nannoperca obscura
GTGCACGCAAATCAAAAACAGTGCTCTCATTTCGTTTAAGCCTTGGAGTAGATCTGTCCGTAAGTAAAGATGTGAAATGTGGATAGAATGTTTGTTTTCCTAAGCAAATGGTTTTGTAGAAGGAAACTGTTATTGGAGTTGTCAGATGACTGCATGTTATGTATGCCAGCCATTGGATTCACGTGTCAGCTTGTTAGCTAATCGAATGTAGCATCTCTGTGGGAGTCCTTTGTTAGTTAACTGTACTTTATATATAAATACTGACTTGCCATATTTATTGTTGAGAGAAGTTGGTATTTCATGTTTATTTCATTAAGTTGATTACTTTGTACATGGAATTATTACATAGTATATATGTATATATTCACCCTGTGTACAGTATATTGATACATGCTTGTATTGTATCTTTTCAGTTTTACAAAAACCAAACAACAGTAAATCCACACCTTTTTAAAGAAAACGGATCATTGGAGTTTTTGTTAGCTATCTGTCTAGCCCTGCTTAGACACGCAGTTGCGAGGACAGAATAATATTTAAGATTCAATCGCCTGATGCCCAGGGTGTCTGTGGTGTCCAGAAGTTCTACTGCTCTGCCGCAGACATGTTCCTGCACAAAACCCTTGGCCCCCTAAGTTGCTCCTCTGTGTCTATACAGAAGTCAACCATCACTTTACCAGAGGCAAGGAGTTAGCTCCCTGGTAGCCACCAATGCTATCCTTGAAAAATTCAAAACCAGGTTTGTCAGTGTTATTATTGTGCTTGTTTGTGCTCGCGATAATAACGTGTTAACTTTCCCAGCCCTAATAAATATATTTGTAACAATATTAGAGCAGGCTGTCCAGTTGCAGTATGTGTCCAGAATAGGTAGTATGTCTTTATGTTAGCACAGCACTGGCTTTTATAAATGGCTGTGAACATCTATATTGGGTAGGTTGAGTGCCTTGAGTGAGATAAACGTGGATACTCATGACTCATGAAATGTGTTCTTTGCCATTTCCAAATTTTGGGGTCAGAGAAGTTCACACCATCTCCTAACATTTTGGACCTGCGCTGAACTCTGCGGGTGGCTGTGTTGACAACATCCCTGACCAGTGGACTATCTTAAAGGCAAAACTCTATGCAGAAAAAGACAATGTGAAAAGCATGTCCTGGTCTGAGGTCAACAGAAAGCACAAAGAGCATTGTTTCAATGAATCATCATCCACCTAATGAACCTGGTCTTATCTATCCGTGCAGGTAAAGACACACACTACTATTTGTATACTTCCTCTGTGAGTGCCAAACAGGTTAGTATTCACTCACTTAATGTCACTTTCCCTTGTTTTTTTTAATACAGTTCAAGACAAACCCCAACCTGACATCTGCCTCCCTAGCAGATCTTGTCATGGTACAAATCAGCTCACCAGAGATTAAGAAGTTCAACCCCTCCACTACCATTGACCATCTGCTGCAGAAGGCCAGGCTTCATAGCCGAAGACAAGGAGGAAGATCACTTTGAGAGGGAACTGTCCAAAGAATGAACATGCTATTACAGAAAAAAACATTAATTATTTTAAACGTTTTACTGTTCTTCTTTCATTGTTGTCATAATGTCAAACACCTTAAAAATTATCCTTCTTGCACAGTTAATTTTGGAAGCACCAGTCCAAAGGTCAGCCATGTCATCAACAGAGTTTGACCGTTCTTCCACAGTGACCAAGGAGAAAACCAGATAAAGCACACAACTGACTGACTGACTGACTGTGTGTGTGTGTGGCTGGGGCTACGGGGGCAGTGTGAGACAGTATTCCTGTCAGCTGTTGATAAACGGCCTCCTCCCTGGCCTTATTTAGACAAGCCCTACTTCTGGCGCACACACACACACACACACACACACACACACACACACACACAAACAAACACTCTCACTCAAGCCCACTTGCTCAAACACACACGCAAATTGGCAATCTGCCCAAGAATGTGCCTACTTGCTTCTTTCTCTCCCTCCAGCCCACTCACCTACTCCCTCTGTTTTTTCACTTTGTTCCCTCACTCTCTCTCTCTCTCTCTCTCTCTCATTCACTCCCTCAATGTCTTTCGCCCAGAAGACGGGAAAAGTGACGCAAGCCGAAACACTTCCATGCGCTCTGACCAGCTTTCATCAGCTATGGCCGCATCGCAACCTTCAATGACTGCATCTCCCATTTCCTACTTTCTATCACCAGCTCTAAGCACAGGGTTAGTCTGGGTCTAAGAGTGGACTCTTGTAATGGGCATAGTGTAACTGTTCAGTAACACCCAATCAAATAAACAAAAATAAAGAATCAAATAAAGTGATAAGCAAATCATAAGCACATGAAACTTGTGTCTGTGCCGCAAAGCAACACAACTAACTTGTTCAACCACCTAATAAAAACATCACAAACTGCACTACAATGAATGCATGAAGCCTAATAACACTAACATTACCTCACTGAATCCCCATCTGTGTCCAGCATCAACTCAGACATCCATAACAGCAACGCTGTACAGCACGTCACTGTATCCAAAGACAGACTGAAATGACCAATGCAACTGTATTCCATTTGGCAAAAGAACACTAAGCAATAAAGGCTTCAGGAAAATGGTCAAAACACTGGACAAAGATATGTGATCCCCTCATGTAATTATTTCTACTAAGTGGCATTACGCTGTATGCAAACATCGCAGGGAAACAGAGAGGGATATCACAAACACCTATGGTCAAGCAGAACGTTGGAGACGTACATGAGCCTGATCATTCATTACATCAACAGTGATTCTGCAATGAAGAGTCGATGCTTGCAAACATAATTTTTCCCGCAAGACCACACAAGAGAGAGATTTGTTACGTCTAGGCTGGATAAGTCCCTTAAGACTCTCCAGCTGATCCAGAACGCTGCAGCATGTTTACTGACAAGAACCAGGAAAAAAAATCATATTTTTCCAATATTAGCTTCTCTACATTGGCTTAACCTCACCTTCAAAGAGCTTAATGGTCAGGCACCATCATATATTAGTGTTTAAGAGCTCATAGCACCTTATTACTCAATCAATGTGCTCCAGAATGCAGGGTTCGTTGTTGTTCTCTAAAAGTAGAATGGGAGCCAGAGCCTTCAGCTATCAAGCTATCCTGTAGTCTCTGTTCCTGCTCAACAGCCATTGCTGCTGATATTGTTATTTCTCTAATTATTTGTATTGCTATTATTATACTGTTCTTAATATTAGTTTTAATAATATTTAAATCAGAACCATTACTACAACTATTACTTTACATCTCTAGGTAGAACTGTACTGTACTACTGTATGTTCTGCTTCCTCCTGCTCTCTCTCTCCTGCTCCCCCCCAGTCAGGACTCAAGATCCTGCAAACCTATGCATAGCGGCCTTTAAAAGACTGTAAGCCATATATAATTTTAATCCCAGGATGACAAGTCTATATATTAAACTATATTTAAACTTAGCCTGGATGTCACTATAAGGCAAAGTTTTGACCAAATAATTAAAGGGAAAAAAGTCAGAATGTGTGCTTTACCTTCATCCATCCCACTGAGGAGCTGATTGAGGTCGTCAGCCTTATAGTCGTACAGATGCTCCTTCCAGGATTCTCCATTCTCGCTGCGCAGAAGGATCAACTCTCTCTCCTGGCCCCGCATCGAGCCAAAATGAGGAATCTCCACTATCACAGGCCTGATACGGTACATGTCACGGAAATATGGTTTAATTAATTCCATTTTATTAATTTAAGACCAAAATGACAAGTAACAAGTAAACCCAAACAAAATAATTCTACCACTTGTCTTTAAAGTTGACCTAGGCTATATAACTAAATAGATGGTTTTGTTCATTCTGATAGTTGATAGACAGTCTGATAGACAGTGATAGTTTTAATTTTGTGGGGCTAAACTAATGCATAACTAAATCTGAAATACAAATAATGGAGGTCATAGAACGTCTCTTTAATCATATGCAGGGGATTAACACTAATTCTGTTAATTCTACAAAGTGAAATATGAACAAGGAACATTGGAGGACACTGGTCTGAAAAAAACATTGTAGTACAGGTATGAATGGACTTCTGCTGATGACAGTGTTGCTTCATAATGATATAATGATAGCGGTGGCTGTGCTGCAGTTCGATGGGACATTCAGAGTGCATGTCATAGCTTGTCGTGACTTGACAAGACACATGAAATGGAATGAGGAGTGGGAGTAGAAAGCTGCACAGCCCTTATTCAAACAAGGCATGATAGCAACACAAGAAAAATGAACACACTCTAGCCTGAGGAACATTTTTTTTCCAGAGTTGCTCAGAGAAAAATAGAAGCGACTTGAATACCCGCTGTGGAGGTATCAGAGGAACTATATTCATTGATCATCCGCTTGGGAAATCCTCTAAAAAAAGGGTTCTTCATGAACACATTATTTAATAGCCGCCATTACTCACTTGTTAACCTGTGTATAATACTGTAATGTCTTTAAATAATTTTACTTTTTAAGCACTTTTGCCAAGAAATTTGTCCCAGAGATCCAGTAGAACCAGTTAATTATATGTTGGAAAAGTGTCATTAAATGTCATTAAAGTCAAAGTTATATATCACAATACTTAAACTATTCAACACATTTTTGTCAAGTTTTAACAAAAGACTAGACATCATTTATAACATCCTTTGTTTCATTTTTGAATCTCTTTTTAAAAACCTAGAATGGTTTTGTTGTGTGCTCTTACCAGATGCTTGATTAGTAAAATCTAAGTCACAAGCCTTTGCTCCATGACATCAATTTAACTTTCATAAATTTACATTAAACCCTCATGTTTCGATCGCATTTTGACAACAGGCCAAGCAGGAACCACTAAACACTGAGTGGCATGCATACACGGGCCGATATATCTCTTGCTACAAGCTTGGTACTATTTTAGGTTCACTGTCTGAAATTCCACTTACAATATTACGTTTCCTATTTTCATTATATGATGAAATCACGGAGTGTGATTATTCAAATCATAAGCTAGCAAGTAATTTCTGCTGGATGTCCCATGTTAGGTTGTTTGCTCATGTTGCCATGGAAATGCCAATCTCAATAGAATAAACTGTTAAAATCTCAATTCAAAATTTTACAAAGAAAAGCCCGTAGTACTCAGTGAGGAGAAATGTTATTGCGACAAATACTCCTAATAAAACGATTGTAAGGTCATGAACCACAATAAAGCTCTCACCCACTAAAGCACAGTATATTTACTGCTTATCAATAAACATAATGAAACAACCTTTCTCAGTTGAGCTGCAGCCCTGAAGTTTCACAGCACTGAAACTGTATGTACTTCATCGTATAAACACATTTTTACAGCTCGGAATGAATGTAATATGGATCATTGCAACTCAGCCAGACTCTTTCTACCTTTCTAATGGCTCTGGAAATAAATTGAACAAAATACTGTAGGATGACGAAAAACTGATCTCAAAGGTGATGTAAAGTAAGAGCGGTCATGGGAAGCAGGATGATGCTCGGCTTGAGGAGGAAAAGGCTCATGCCCAACAAGCGCAGTCCAGTCCAAACAGCCAATCAAAACCTTTACTTTCAGTGACATCGGAAGCCTACTGAAAGCTTCTGACATAAAAAAAATACAAT
This sequence comes from Nannoperca obscura, assembly GCA_036024295.1. Lineage (NCBI taxonomy): Eukaryota > Metazoa > Chordata > Actinopteri > Centrarchiformes > Percichthyidae > Nannoperca > Nannoperca obscura. The sequence continues at coordinate 5,628 of JAVQJL010051803.1, forward strand.
GTTATGGCTGGAAAGTAACCGTTAACGATTTAAAGTGTGTAGTTTTAGGAAGAATTGTAAAATCTCAAATGTGAAAACAACATTCTCTCCCTGCTATGTTACTGAGGCTAGAACAAATCCACTTTGCTGTGGTAGACCCATCTTTCAACTAATTTAAATACAAGTAAGTAGTGACAAGTGGTCCTCCCTTCAAACGGTTCAGAAAGCTTGTGTGAATCATCACTATGTCATTGATTTCTTCCCAAAACTACATGGCAACCATATAATAGTAGTGTCCTAAAAAAATCATAGTCAACAGAGATGGGTAAAATAATCACATCCATCAGCATGAATCAGCCTGTCATGTTGTTTCTTTGGGGGGGGTGGGAGGTTGGAGGGAGAGGAGCGGGCAGGGGGATGCTATGTTTGGTTCCTACCCAACAAATCTAGTTCCTCTGGGTCCCAGCTGTAGCACTGGACTAACCAGGCTCTCGCCTTCATTAAGGGCTGGCAGCTTTCTGGGAAGATGTAGTTTACTGTGTCCGCAAGATAATGAAACACACACGCACCCACATATATACACAAAACACACACTCGTAAAGTCAGTAAAAGCACTGAGACCTAGTTTTATATCAGAAATATGACTTCTGTTTCATCTTTCCAGCACTCATCAGTGACATCAGTAATGGCAGCTGCTCACTCACATGATCAGAGTTGCTGGTTGGTGTGTACACACAGTGTATTGGTTAGATGTTGATGAATTTGGTTATTATTTAACCCTTGTGCTACCTTGCCGGGTCATACTGACCCAGTGGCCCATTGTCTTGACCCAGTGTGTTCTCCACAGGGTAGCACAAGGGTTAAAGAGTAACTTAACACCCCACTGAAAATCCTGTCTTTGCAGACATCCAGTTGTTTGACTTCTCACCCTGCTGCAGTGAGGTACATGTGGACTCCAGGACACAGTGACATCACAGAGGTAAAACATAAGCAGCAAAACACTGCATTCCTGCCTGGTGTTAAGTTACTCTTGAAGTCATTTATAAAGTAAAAAATACCAGCTTCTCAAATGTGAGCATGTGCTGTTGTTTTCTGTTTTTTATGATGAATATCTTAGGATTTTAGACTGACACGACCGTGGGCTCTGGAATCATCACTCCCAACTTTTTTCATCTGACGCAACCCTAACAGATAACCTCAAGTAGTCCATCGACACCACCCGTCATGTTACAAATGTGTTCTTTTGAATAGATTTTTAATCCTGATTGACTGATTGAAATTCTTTTCCTTTTTTTTGTAAATTTGATCAAGTTTGTCTTCATACTTTCGAGGTGGATGTTTCATCCATTTTTCCTGCACTTTAAAATATCTATTTAGACCTCTCCATTTGCTTTTTTACCTAGATTTCAAGCACTCTCAATTGCACCACATGGTGTTAATGTGGTACAACTCACTCTGATCTGTGTATCATATCTGGCAGTTTACTGGTTATTGTGACAAAAAAATGAATAAATAAACCAATTTGTAATCCTGCTTGTGTGTTACATCCCTCTTAAACACATACTGTATCTGGATTTATACACATGTCCTTTGATAAAATCATACATTCTAGTGGAGCTACTCTTTTCATGCACTCCCTTGGCAACTGCAGAAGTAACCCGTGTTGTACAGGTAAGTGTTCCTGGTTGGGAATCACTGGACTATGTGATTAATCAATGAATCAGAAAAATAAGAATAAGAATCACAGCTTCACACCCTATTCTAAACACTACTATAAACTCTAGTCTAACAGATGTGTGTCTCACAGCTGTAAACTTTATCAAACATGCACACAGGAATGTTGCAAGTTGAAACATCAGCGCATAAAGCCTTTCTTTTTTTCACCATTTACACTTTTACACAGTTTACATCTGTTAGTTGCCTTTACTTTGCCAGAGGCAAACACAGCTGGACCAACAGTTACACTTAAACTGCAAATGAAACAGCAGGTATTACCATTTCAGCATGCACATTCAGACATTCACACTTTTAAATAGAAACGCAGATGGCTGAATATGGCGATGGCGAGAAGCAGAAGGAAGGAGATGTCAAGTCACCAAAAAAGGGTGAAGAAGATAAAGCTATTACTTAAACTGCAAAACAATATTGGTGAGGTTTAAAAGAAAATAACGTCTTACCCAAGAAACTGAGCTCCTGCTGGACCGACCTCAACCAGTCGGCTGGCCAGGCCTTCTCCTTCCACCATCGGGGGAGGCGTTGCCAGCTTGTGTCTCTTGACCAGTCGACAGGTGATCCGAGTGGGCGCTGTGCACTTTCTGGGCGGGATGATGATGCGCATGCCGTTGTGGCGACTTCCTCTCATGGAGCCGCCTCTGGCGTCAACCATGAAGCTGACCAGGAACCTGATGGAGAGCGAAAAAGGAGGAAAGGAGGAAAAGGCAAAGAGTGAAAGGAGACAGAGAGACAGTGAAGCAGAGAGTGCAAAGACAGGAGAGGAAGAGTGAGAGGAAAGTGAACGAAAGGGTAGCATGTGGGGAGAAAAAAAAATAACCAGAGAGGAAAGGATATAGGAAAGGAATGGAGTAAGAAGTAAAATACATATTAGCGTAACAACAGTACTGATGGAGAGAGAAGAGCTTTAGTTGAGGTGAGGTCCCTTCCCATGCCGTGATCTTCAAAACACACACAAAGTAAGTGTCAGAAAAAGAGAAGAACGATTAAGAAAGAACAGAAATGTAAGGAGTTTTCTGTGTCGGCCGTGGCTCCACTTTACAAAGTGTTGGTTACAATTAGAATACAGCACCATCTTCGTTGAGTAGATGTCATGTTTTTGTGCATCTATTTTCAGAAAAGGAATATTCTTAAATGAAAATTCTGTAATACTTCAGTAAGACCTGTTGATTGTTGCCACACACAACCTATTGAGCAAAAATGATATAAAATGCTCTGTCATTTTGTGTGGATGAATTAGCCCACATGCCAACACAGGAGCCTCCAGAGTAACCTGCGTTTTACCCATATTAGAAGGTTGTGTAGTTCTGTGTGGAACTCATTTAAACTCTCTCTCACACACACAGACACACAGAGAGATCCACACCATGCAATGAATGAAATGTAATGTTAGTTTTTATGTAGCTCTTGAACAAATAAATTAAATTAAATTAATCATTTGAAAAGTTTGAGTTTATAAAATACATAAAAAGTCTATAAAATACTCAAACTAACATAAGTGTTATCTGTGGATGCAATATATTAATCTTGACCAGGACTGTATTTAACTTGCTACTGATTAATGAATCTATTTAAAATTAGCTGTCCACCCTGTCAAAGAGGAACATGTAAAAGCATTCAGATCCAGCTGTCCAGTCTCTACAAAGAATAAACACAAGGCCAAAGATCCAAACCACTTCATGTCATGTCTTTAACAACAGAGTTCAGGTGTGAGGAAAGCAAACACAGATGTTATGAGTGAACAGAGAAAGGGGAGGATTTGATGTCACCGGAAACGGGAAATAACACAAACAAAGTAGTGGTGGTGATAAAGAGGGCAACCAATCACAGTCAATCACCTGCTGTCGTACTGCGGGAGCGGAGAGGAAAAACTGCAGGATGGACGACAAAGCAACGCAGGAGTGACAGGTCAACATCAGAGTTTTGTCATTGGAAATACCACTGAGAAGATTACCAAGGAGTCCTCTAAAGGAACATTTAAGGAAATATGCTTATTTTCTTTGTGGCTTTTGTGAGATACATGAGGAGATTATTACACTGTCACATCTGTCCATTCAATATGAGGCTACAGCCAGCAGACGTTACCTTAGCTTAGCACCAAGAGTGGAACTACTTCAGTTTTTATACAGATTTAACAAAGGAGATGTAACGTGTTAACTGGTGCTGGTAGCTGGACAAAGCAAGGCTAGCTGTTTCCCCCTGTTTCCAGTGTTTGTGCTAAGCTAAGCTAACCAGCTCCAGAATGTAGGTTTATGTTTTTCTTCATTTTATTTACCGGACAGACATGAGAGTGGTATCTTCTCATCTAAGAAAGCGAAATTGCATATTTCTCTATTTGCTTTAAATTACAGGTCCTTCATTTCCGCAGGTGGATCTGCTGCCTTTAGAATTAGGTGAGCCCTGGTCAGGTTTTTGGATTTGGAGAGAGAAACTAGGGCCAAATCTCTTTGAAGCAGTAGCATTGAGCAATTTCTAAGTATATATGTTTGTACAGGTTTAGCACCATGTTATTATACTTTAATTACGGAAATGAGGGAAGTGTAACTTAAGCTAACAGATTAGCTTAACAATCAGAGAGAGAAACTGCTACAGGTAGGAGCTGTTTTCTCGAAGGGAAAGAAAATGAGAAAGGCAGAATGGGCAAGTAAGAGCTGCAGAGAATACTCAGGTATTCACAGGTAGGTGGAAAGAAAAACACGCACATGTCTTGTATCCTTCTTCCCTCACACCTCTAAATCCTTCCTTTAAGAGCTGAAGACACTGTGTTCACAACAGCACACTTTCTATCTCTCCCTCTATGCTTTCCCAGAGTGCTCAGGTGAGACAGTCTGGGTTGTCATGTTCCTTGATCCATGCCTTCTTTCCTCCTGTCTTTATCCATTGATCCTTTCAAACATGCTTACCCGGAGTGTATCGGTGAGGAGACTAGGTTGACATTATCCAGTGCGTCTGCCGTCCAGCTGTACCTCCTCAGAGAGTCGTTGTCAAAGTCCTTAGCCACTGCCAAATGCTGCGGAGGAGACAACAAGGTCAGTGCATGTTAGTGCATGCGAGCCATCTTGCATGTGCACAAGAAGAAAGTAGAGAAATGATATTGTGCACTTGTAATCCAAATGGATGGTGAAAAAAAACTAATCACAATACACAGCTACTGTCATGAAGCCATGCATTTAAATAACTAAGAAAAAGATAAATAATTAAGAAAATGCAACCTGTGCTGGACAAGTCTAAATCCGACAACAAAAATGAGGGCACACAAGTACTGACACATACATCTGCTCTCGTTAAAGATGATTGTGTATCTTTTAACTAAGGAGTTGCCACTTTTCTCTTTAAGGGAGCTGTGGTATAACAAGATGATGAGACACCTCCTCTGGGGAAGGAGGGCTACACTACCAGTGCCACTTGCAGGATTTATGGCTGAGTCAACAAATGATTTCTACATATGGGAGACTAAAGCCAATCTGGAGATATACAATGTCAATAGGACACCAGTATTTAAAAACATGTATCCATTCATTCAGTACTTTAGTGGGGAAAAAGGCAAAATAAACAGAATAATGGACTTTTAACTGAAGAATCACTGCTTTAAGGATGGTAACAACAACAGAAACCAACAACAGATCAGCATTGTACACACTGAATACATGCAATCACTATTGATTATATTGACTTGAACACACTGTCTGGTGTTTTGTCTGTTTATTGCACGGTCTTGCATTTAATGATATAAATGGAATATTCCTACACCAGCCAGTTTTAATAAGACCAACACTAGGAATCACTTTATAAAATCCAGCTTACAAAGTCAAGTGTGTTAAGTAAATGAGAGCAAAACAATTAAAATACTGGTGCTGGACACTCAGCAGTGTTCTACTACTCTTAATCAGTTCCACAATTAATAAGGAAGGAATCCAGTTTTGATGTGGTGGTAGTGTGGTACCATAGCCTCTGATTATTCATCACCGGCAGGTGGATAAAGAATTGTCAGTTGACTTTTTAACAATGAACGGAAAATGATGAATATGTACATGCTCTGATGACGGCATATTTAAACTGAAAAATAATATTATACTAACATTATAAAATTATACTGAATAAAACATATGATAATGAGGTCTGAATGACATGTTCTCCCATGCACTGACAGAAGGAGTGCATGAAGACTCGAACATCTACCTTATTGTGTTGCTCTACAATGAAAGACCTTTCCTTACAGAGCATCTGGAGCAACGTGAGAGGAGACAAGTAGTTAAATAGCAGCTGGTACATTCACAGATCATTTAATCATGTTACTCTGAAGTTCTCTTCACATTCCTGCATTGTGTGTCTCGCTGTAGCAGCACTGTCTGTTGCCCATTCCTTTTAAATATATTTGTTTTCGATATAAAAATACATTTTTAAATGCTTTTGTGGTTGAGTTTAAAGGGGCACTCCAATGATTTTACATATGAAGCTCAATCTATTAGTCATGGTTAGTGCTTCACTATACCCCTTGTAAACCTTGTTTTTGAGTTCGGTGCATGGAGCTTCAAAGACACAGGAAGTTAGGAAGGGTGTAATGAAATACCCTATCATGTTGCATTATGGGAAATGTAGGATACAGTGTTTTTGGAAGCTGTTTTGAACCTGTTTTAGGGTCTGATTCCGATTCTGAAGATGAGAACAAATAAATGTTCATTATGATGCTTATAAACACGGCACATACATCTTATCATTAGAAGAAACAATAATCTTTGTTAGGTCATTAAATAAAACACTAATTCGCAAGGTTTTTGACTGAGGAAAAAGTCTACTGATGGCAGACCTGGTGGTAAAAGAGTCATGTTGTCTTTTAGCTTGTGGGATATGCTCTACAATCAGTTTCACCTGAACTCACACTTTACCTCATGTGCCATTTTGCTGTATCTTTAGTAAGTAAGTTGGCAATTACAATAACCTCTCTTAGAAAGAAGCAGTAACCATTAATCTAATTTTCTCTTTCAGTAAAATGAAACGAGATTCTTTATGTCAACACCAACTTAGGTGTAGGGGATTGGTGAATGGCTTGGCTCTTGGCATAGCACCAAGACAGCTTGATAAAACTATTTCTCTCGTGAAGTTAATGACCTGCATATTACTCAGAAAGAAATAGAGACAGAAGCCAGCAAGAGACACCTAGACAAAAAGAGACAAAGCATGTGCACCTTTAAACAGCTGGAGGTCCAGCCAGTGTACGTACCATCTCCTTATTGGGTGCCAGCATCTCCTCTATCATCATGCTGTCCCGCGTAAACGAGCTCCGGTTCAGCGTGTTGGACCTATCAGAACTGAAGGAACGCAGGCTTGGTGTGGTTTCCGTAGAAGTCACGGATTACCAAGACAACAGTCACAATGATGGAGAGGGGAGGTGGTGAAGAGGAGGAGGAGGACGAGGAGGAGGACGAGGAGGAGTTGGGAGGGGGGTGGGTGTCAGGGGGGATATGAAAGTGAACAGAAAAAACAAACATAAACACATTAAATGCATGCAGCTTCCAGGAACCTGACTGTATGCCAATAGTGATAGCAACAACCACAAGGCAAGAAAGGACACTGTTGAAGAGGGAATTCAAGCGCTTCCAAGACAAAACCCAGAGCTAGAAAGAAATTATAAATGTGTCTGAGGCTACAAAAACATCTGGAAACGAAAGTCCAGATATCCAGATGGAAATGCAGTTGTCAGTGCTGGTTGATTTGATAAATAATACCCCTAGAATGGTGAATGTAAAGAGCAAAAAAAACATGTTTTTGACAAAAACGTGGGTTTGTTGCAGCAATCACTATATTGTCTTAACCTGTTCTGACCATTACATTTTAGACTTAGCGACTGGGCTATTCACACTATGCCAGCACACAATTTGAATGCCCTACAAGCCTGAGTGAAGCAGAGTAGCTTATGAAAGTTAAGCAGTTCACTGTATGATGGCGAATGGGCAGAGTGCTAGGACAGGAAGCGTCTGTTGGCTGTCATGATGAAAAATGTACAGATAATTTGCTGCTGTAATTTGGTCTCATACTCATCTTTTGACAATGCACGCACATTAAACTGTAGAATGTTTGAGAAGATTACATTTCTGTCCCAATACATGTGAGAGTGAGTGTGCTGCAATGTTTTTTGTGATGAGGCTTTGAGAGACTTTTATGAGGCAAGCATTCCTGAGCAATGACATATGATGAATGTTTGCCTGCATCATCTCAACCGCAATTACAGCACTGCTATTTGCTCTACACAAGTAAACCACTTTGAATCAATTAGCTTGTGCTCAGAGGAACTGAAAAAGCACCACTAACTGTGAAATGACCCCACTATGGAACCCGAGAGAGGCCATGATTGCAATATATATATATATATCATCAAATTATCTCAAGATTGCAAAAGTCATTTGCTTGTTATAGCAGGGCTATGGGATGCAATACATCTCTTCACCTTGTTTTCTATATTGTGATTTGGAAAAATTCATATAATTTAATTGTAGCACAGTAAATGCATACATAACATTTTTTTACTCTATTCCTTGGTTTGATTCATTTTAATTTAGGCATTTTAAATCTTCCTGAGATAAGTCATTAAAAAACTGTAACTATGGCCACTCTCGGCTTCCATGTTGGAAAAGATACAATACATATGATATTTACCAGTAATAGTCATAATCTAAAACACGCTGAATTTATGCGTTTATAATAGATCTATTAAAATACAAATACAAAACAAAACAGGTTTCTGTTGTAAATCTTTTATATGCCAAAACAAAACACAAAAAATGTTCTGTTAAAAAAGTTAAATTTTACTAATTTCTGGCACTTTGAAAACATATTACAAAACATAAAATCCCATCTTGCTGTGTTATGAACTTCTTGTATGTAAATGTACATTTTTGAATGAAATGTACATTTCATTTTCAACAATGACGGCGCTTGACAGCATACAGTGGGAACACTCTGCACTGTCCATTATTTGTGGTAACTACATGACACTAAACTGATGTAGGCAATAGCTATTGCCTACAGATATATCAGTTCAGGTCCCTGGAAGCTCAATGAAGGAACACTTCACACAGAAACCAAAATGATGCAAAGCTCCACCTTTGTGGCTAACCCACAAAGACCCAGGCATTAATGATCAAAAAATCAAAAGCAAACACACCAGGCTATTATCTACAAGCAAGGAACACGGCATTTTGTTTGCGACTGAAAGTAAGAAATCGGACAGTAAGATCACACAAGTGAACCACAGTACACAACACATCGCCTGATGTCAACATACAAAAGTGTTAAAAAACTAATAAAACTGGTCAAGTTAGTAGTGAAACAAACAGTAAATATGTATTAAATCGGACCACAAAGTCATGATATTGATGTGACTGGAATCTGGGGGTGTCAGGGGAGGGAAAGGGGTGAAATGGGTGGGGTGGGGAGCTGGTGGGGGAGATGTAAGGAGGACTCTTCATGCCTTCAGCCTTACCTGACTTTGGGACTAACATTAAGAACGGACATGAGGAGAGAATAAAAGACCATGAACAAACAGAGGAGTGGATAGATAGATGCAAAGAGGAGAAAAGCCAGAGCAGCGATGCAGGTTGGTAGAATGATGCCACAGACAGACTGACTGTCACCAACCTGGCATCCTCACTGCTAGCTGTCTGACTGACACTTGGAGCACATGTCCAATTTAAACACCTATTTCCAGACTCATATCAGAGCGGCTTCATCTCAGTGACCCCACGTGTATACTGAATGATTTCAATTTAAAAGTTTAAAGATTTATTATAGAGTTGTGAAAAGTTATTTCAGGTGCCCAGCTGAAAAGTACTTTTGGTATGCCAAAAGCTTGGATGGCAATAACTCTTGGTTGAATCATCAGATGAAAAGATGAGCAACAGCAAGCCCAAAAAACAAAAAGGTATAAGCCTGTGTATGCAGAAATAAAACTACGACTCCCAAGGAGCATTTTAGTTCAATGCTAGTTAAATTCAACATCCATGAAATGATCTGCATTTGCTACGCCTCTTATTGATGCCTTTAGTTGGCTTTATTTGCCATAGCAACAGCAGCTGAGGTTTATTGGTATTGTAGTATTTACAGCCATCCTCTTTACCAAACTGACCAAACAAGATTTCTTGTTGAATTAAGAAGAAAGATATACAAGTGATTGCCATATCATAAACTTAAAATTTCCAGGGGACTCTCTAGGCTGAGGATCATTGAAGATGTGATTAAAATCAAACTTAAAATGCTAATTTACAGCTGGAAAAACTAGTTCTGGACCAACAAGCTCCTCCCACGATGCAACTCCCTTTAGTATGCATGTTTTGCTTTTTGTGACAATGTTAAACCCTCATTATATTAGTGACCTAATATGAATGTTTTATAGTGAAAACAACATACATGACATAACCACTACTTTCTTTCAACTCACTAATAGTGATTTTGAAGATAATTCAGATCCTAAATTCACTGAACTGGAAGTGATTTGAACCCATCCCAACAGCGGACCGGCAATTTGTTCAACCTAAGCTTGTTTTGGCCTCACACACACACACACACACACACACACACACACACACACACACACACACACACACACACACACACACACACACA
>JAVQJL010051811.1:0-24946 GCA_036024295.1 Nannoperca obscura
TATTCATTTCACAACGTATGGTGGTGAATAAGTGTGACTTTTCATGGAAAACACAAAATTGTTTGGGTGACCCCAAACTTTTGAACGGTAGTGTATATATATATATATATATATAAAAACAACACAATATATATGCCACCTGACCTGTATTGCTAATTAAATTTGACCCGGCTCAGCTCCAAAATCATCCAGCCTTCAACTTTGTGAGCCTGAGCGGGTGTCACACTCCATTATTTACAGACAGAGCAGGCTCTGTGGGCTAACTAACCACCCAATATGCAATGTATGGTCTGATGCATGGCTGCACAGTGGCAGAGATGGCAGCCTTCCACTATACATGACTTTGTATTGTCAGTGTGCACTGGAACTCTTTTCTTTCTATTTTTCTCTCTATATATCTCGGTCTCTCGCTCTCTCTCTTTTTTTCTCTCTATACTCCCTCTCTCTTTCCCCCTCCCTCCCTTCCTCTCTATGTCCCCTGCCCACTAAATCCCTTTCTGCCTTCTTTTGCTTCGCTGAACCCAGATAGGCCTCTATGTCTTGGGTCTTAATTTGACATGGTAATTGGATGACAAGGGACAGTTCACCATCCCTTCCTCATGAGTCAGCAGAGTGTTCTTGGTTAGTGCCTCCCACAACTGCTGACTACAGGCGCAGAGTGGGTACGGACAATTGTCTGAGGCCCATTCAGGTTTTTGTGTCTCCGTCTCGGTCAGTTTCCAGGGGCGGCCCAGACCACACACAGCACCACATTACAGTTAGAGGGGCTTTATAGAGGATGCTTGTTAATGGGAATATAGAGCTGGGGTGCGTCATGTGAGTCAAATCAGCTTATCGGTGGCTGCAGTTCTTTTTTGGCAACACTTATTGGGGTTTTATAAGGCAGAGCAGATATAGCTATATGTTGACAGTGGAGGTGGAGGGTTTGTCTTGGCAAGGCTGATGAAAAAACTGCTAAATTGGATTTCACTGTAGAAATAAATTAAGTTATCTAAAACTAGAAATATTTTCTACTGTGTACACCTGGGAATGTTTCCATACATATAAATGATATCGTATACTTGGTTCTGTTGGAATAATCAGCCATGTAATATTTCATACCCTCCATTGTGTCCCTTTTTATATCGTAAAAACGATGTTATTTATTGTATTTGCTCATACAAGCCAGTTTCTCTACAGGGATGATTAGTTTTTATTGTATATATCCATAAATAAATCCCAAAACTGCCATTAACCATTGTCCTACCTAGCCACTTGTATAGTTAAATGTCCCTCTTTATCTCTTTGAAATCATTATTTCATTATTAACCTCTAGATTAACTGGTCAGAAGTATTGCAGAGTGTACTATATGAGATTTGAGAATATGGTAAGTGAATCTTTTTTACATTAAACAAGTTTAGCCAATCAGATGCTGAGATTATAGATGTTTATGGTCAGTTTAAGTGGTGTGGTTAAGGTTAGGGAAAGCCATAATTGTACACAGCCTGAAGGCTCAACTCAGGGCAAGAAAGTCCCTGCCCATATTAATCGGAAAAAAATTCCCCGTTGCTTTGATATTCCAGGAAGAGTTAACATAAGGTCTGACACCAAGATTGGATTTGCATATGTATATTTAGTGTGACTGACAATACACTGTCTAAAAAAACAACACTGACTTCCCTTATACAGCTGTTATCCAGGTTATCTGCCTTTTTCAACTGCTTCACATCACCCTCATGCAATGGATCTTGTGTGTGCACGCTTGGATGCCTAATGGCTAATAGTCTTTTAGAATTGTAATCTGCCACAGTAACTCCTATCTGATGTAATGGCTTGTAATGTGTACGTAATACCGGTGGAGCTATTTATAGACCAGCAGCCAATACTGGTGCACAAAGATGGATGTGTGTATGTGTGTGAGCTGCTGCGCATGCAGAAGCTCTAATATACACAAAATGTACACTATGTATGTGCTAAGCAATGTGTGTGTGTGCATCTCAGGACATGTAAGTGAGCACATCTGGGTGCCTGTGTGTCTGATGGAGTGTGTGTAAATGTGTGTTAGTGTGCGTGTTGCCTAAAGCTCTCAGTCTCTCCCTGGGGGATTACATCACAGGGCAGTTATCAGACCTGAGTCATCTAAGAGGTTGAGAGGCTCTGCTCTGCTCCTCTATCTAAATGGGGACATTGTTAAAAGCGTTAGAAGATAAAGAGCAATGTCGCTTTTTCTTTCTCTCTATTTCTTCTTTGTCCTTCTTTCTTTGTCTTTTATTGCTTTTTTTCTAACCTATGTGTACCTCATTTTTTACCCACATGTCCATTATTTGCCTTTAAGAAGAAGACGAAGAAGTAGAGTAGGTCAGTTGAAACAAGTCACTCCACTGTCATATCTGTCTGCTTTCTCATTCCTTCCACTCATGAGGCAGTCTATTGATATTCCCACGCTGCAAGATAAGGTTTCCACAGCTGCCTCATGTGTTGTTTGAGCTTTGAAGTCATGCACACTTCCAGCTGATCGGAATTATCTGACTGTTGAAATCACCGGTCACAGTCTTTATGATGTGACAGGGAGATACCTTTGTGATGATTCATTCAGCTCCTGCTTATGGCTACCAGCTACCTACTGTTTGACCTGATATCTTCCTCCACCAGCCAAGCCTCCTGGTGTTTCTTATCACTTCCGATGGCGTCTCTTGCCTTGTGCATTACATTCTAGCAGTGTATTCCATGTATTCCATTTTGATCTAGGCTTTGGTGGCATTAAATAGATCCCCACAGAAACTCACGTACTGTTATAACATACTGTATTTTGGAAGCACCTTAAGCCTTTGTCACCGTTTTGTCACCTACATATCATCTGGTTTGAATAAATGAACCTAAATATATCTCTGGTGTCTCCTTTGTACACAAACCCTAATGTCTGACATGGGATAATGGCCATGTAATCAATATGCATTTGTCGTCTGCATGCAAAGATCTGATCATCCCTGTCCACATAAGACCAGGTTAAAAACTCCAAACTAAACTATTTAATTAAACAGAACTTAGCTTAATCCTGTGTATAAAATAGGTTTGTAGTGTTTGCAGTGTTATGTTGTGTACTCCAGATTGGACATGCGAGACAGTGGGGATAATTCTTCATATTTATTTTTATATTTATATAATTAGTATTTCTAGTTCTTCTATTTCCCAGTTTCTGCATGCAGACTCACTCTGACTAACCAGAAAGAGTTGCTATTGCAATGACAAGACCATGATCCCTCACTGGCTTCCCACATGTACTCTACACTAAACCAGGTCAGTTCAGTGACCAAGCTAGAAGTACATACTAGTACATATGAACTTGGGTCTCTGCAGGGTTGAGTGAACGCCCGCACCGCCACTATACCCCGGTTCAAATTAATTCCACCTAACACAGCTAACACGTTTTAACCACAGTAGCAGATGTATCAAACATTCTCCTCACATCCGAGTTGAACAAACCTTTAGGGTTCGGAACTTAATTTGGGACTTGACTCTTAGCTGTGGCAAAACAAACACTTGACCCCACCTCTTGATTAAGATCATCCTGTTGTTTTAATGTTGAATAGAAATGTTGAAGCCAGACCAGGTCACACAAGGTGTGTTGACTTATTTGCACTAATGGCAGACATGAGGTTTTCCTGGGCCCTTTTCTTGTCTGAAATGACTATGACAGAAACCCTGTCATTTTGTATACTATGTCATTGGCTGTCATTCTAAACATCCAAACTGTGGCAAAAAGTAGATCCTATCTCCAAAACGTTTTAACCAACCTGTTCTTTGTCTAAAAGGTTGAGTTTAATGGTACTTATAATTATAGCCATGTATCTCAAACCTGTATTGCAGCATGTGTAATGTGCAGTCTTGGGGCTTTCCCTTCTGGCTGACCAACTGTGACGTAGACGAGGGTGTGTGTCCTGGTCTGTGCGAGTGTTTGAGTGTAGTGGCAGGGAGAGGGAGTGGGTGGGAGAGACAGCTGTGCAGGGTAGATATGTAGTTAACAGTAGGAAGCATTGATACTACACATTCTGCTGCAGTGTGTCACCAGACTCTCTCTCTCTCTCTCTCTCTCTCTCTCTCTCTCTGGCTCTCTCCCCTCTGCTTCCCACTCTTTTTCCCTTCACTTCTCACGTCTGTCTGTCTCCTGTTTCTCCCTATCGCACACACACACACACATGCCTGTGTGCATGTCACACGCACTGTCTCTCTCTCTCTTTCTTTCTCCCCTCCCCCAGCCACAGACTCCCCCTTTCCCTCCCTCCATCCCTCCCCAAAGTTTCCCGCTATAGTAAATTAAGTTGTTTCTCTTAGTCTGGTTTCACTTTTGCCACTATTTCCTCCTTCCTTCTGTGGAACTCTGCTTATTCCTGGATTACACATCACCCACACATGTACAAACACATATACACACACACCCTCCCATACCCTGAAAAATTAAGGGGGGAAAAGAAGAAGTTGTTTCAAGGACAACGTAACACCTCTCCTAGACGGGGTGTGTCAAGGCTTTTGTCTCTCTGATGCTGTATTAAATATCGGAGGGGTGAGGGGCTGTGTGTGCTTGTGTATGCAAAAGTCTCCAGGATTTTTGTTCTTTAGAGAGAAAGAATGTTGGCATGAAGCTAGCCACCAGGGGAGGAGGAGAAGGTTGGGGTGCTCAAATGCTGCTCCAGGTTTGTTTCATTTCATGGGCTCTGTAATGAGTCTTGTTACTGCTGTGAGAGGCAGAGAGATCTGACTGGGGAGTTCAAAGTTAAGCCACAGGGAGGGAGGAAAGGAGGGAGGGAGGTAGAGGAAAAGAGAGGCAAAGAAGCAGAGAAAATTATACAAGCCAACAAGCCCTCACTTGAAATCTGAACCTGAACATTTTGGAGACAAGAAAAGACTAACTTTTTTACTCCTTTCTTTAGCCTTTCTTCCTCTTCCTGCCCCTCTTCTTCCTCCTCACTGCCCCACACCCTTTCCAAATGAACCCTCTCGTCTAGATCTCTGAAAAGAAACTGAAGCAGAGAGCTCGCAAGAGGTCTGAAAAGTTGGCTGTGTCTATGCATGACTATGCGTCTGTGTGTCTATTGGAGTGTGTATGCCTCTCAGAGGTGTGTTTGTGTGTGTGTGTGTGTTTGTGTGTGTGTGTGTGTGTGTGCGCCTGTGCCTGCCTCTGTATGTGTGTGTGTGTGTGTGTGTGTGTGTGTGTGTCTGCCTGGGTCTGTGTGGGAATGATTACATCAGCCTGCTCCAGCCTTACGATTGGTTGGTGAGCGTGTGGTTTGATTCAGTGTGCCTCGGAGCCCGTGGCTGAGGCTGTAACCCTTTGTGAGGTTGAGAGAGAGAGAGAGAGAGAGAGAGGGAGGGAGAGAAAGAAATGTAGTTGTCAGACTCATCCGGCACTGGAAGCACTGTACTGTACTTGCTGCCATCCGATCACTGACTGTCTCTGTGTCTCTGTCCTGTGAGTTGTACAGACACCAGCTTTAGTCAGACAGTTTTTTTTATTTTTTTTTAAACAGAACCGGTTGCCTAGATAGACGGACTGAAGGACTAGTCTCCAGGCTGTGTGACAGGTAGCACAACTGCATCTGTCAGCTGTCACTATTCAAATTTGTATCATTCTTGCTGGAGGAGACAGAACAGCAAGGTTTTCTGTCTTAGTGAGTGTGTGTGAGTGAGTGAGTGAGTGTGTGTGTGGGGGGGGGGGGGGGCCAGACTCACTCCAGAAATGCCTTCGTGTTCCCCGGACTGCTGCCTATTGCGGGCCGTGGAGGTAAGACTGCTCTCCTTTGCTGTCTCTCTCTATCCGTGTCTGTCTCTGCCTCTCTTCGCCTCCGTCTCTTCTACATTTTAAAACCATTTCTCTTTCAAGTACGGCTATGCTTAACCGGAGGCGAGACATGGAATGTGTAAATACCTTAAAGGCTAAGGACAATGTGTCTTTCTCAAGATGTGAGCAGAGGTATTAAACAGAGTCAAATACGTCAGCAGCTTTGAATGATAGAGGCTCCCCTTGCTTTTTGTCTTGAGCATTTTGAATGGATAGAGCGCCTCAGGCCTGGTTTGTGCAAAGTGTGATGCTAATAAGCAAGAAGAGAACAGAATTTATTTGTCATGATATGTTATGTGGGAAGTGTGCATACATGACATGTAGGCTTAGAAAGATTGATTCCTGTGTAGGCAATCAAAGCTGGATTCCTCTGCAGGTTAAGTAGGCTGCTCTAGTTTTCTCTGTGGGCCATTAGATGTGCATCCTGTAAGCATGACTGCATGGGTTCCTTTTGAAAAGCCAACCTGTGGACACCTAATGGAAGTAAATTTCGGACTATTGGGAGTTATATTTCCTGGATTTTTTGTTGATCTCTAATAACGGAAAGCTTACCTACAGTATATACTAATATACAAAAATACCTGGATTTCTGGATGTAAATGGACTTCTCTTTCACAGATGAGATTTTAGAATGCAGTTTAACCCACTCAGAGCGTGATGCACTGTTGCTTTTCAGCAAATACGTTATATTGGACAGTAGTGCCTCAGTATTTGCGTGAGTACCTGTTTGAGTCAGTATTATTCATGGTAACAAAATGACAACAGGTGTTATTCATGGATTGGAAACATTCTGATAAATTATTCAACAACAAAAAACATTCATTCTGAAATCTTATACGCCCTTATACGTCTTATTACTGGCCCAATTTCAACATATTAAGATATGGAAAATTGTTCATGGAGTTGAGCTTGAAGCACATTGCATGGTCATGTTTTATCTCTGGATACTTGCATACATTTTCTTGATAAGCTATAATTGAAACACAATGCTTACTTCCCCTTAAGCTACAGTACTGTACTTATTTGGTGTATGCAGTCCTGCTCTGTGTTCACAAGAGCAGATGCTTGTTATACACTACTGTATGTTTGCTTCTATATTACACCAACAAGTTGCTATAAGAAATGCTTGTCTGTGATTTCTAACACCACAATTGCTACATAGTCTTAAATGTCTGTTCTTTTCTATTGTATTCTATAATTACAGGCCTGCGTACACTATAGTGTATGGGGCGCTATATGATAAATACTATGCTAGTGTTTGAAGAAAATTGCTGGCTTCACCCACCTATTAGGCTGAGTTTTCAAAAATGGTTTGTGTTAAATGACTTTATCACAACTTAGTATTCCCTGTGGAGTTACCATGACCACTGTCACCTTTTTCTAAATGTATCCTCTGCATCTGGAAAGGTCTATCAATCAAGCTTAATTTGATCAGATCAAGGAAACACTTATAAATAGTTTAAAAGCATTTTGTCCTTTTCTTCTTTATTGAAACACATCATTCTCTAGTTTACTACATTCAAATTATCTCTGTTTATTATAACTGAACTCTAATATATTTTCTCTTCATAGATTGTGAAGATCTTCAGTGAAGACGGCAGGGGTAAAGTGGTGGAGATCCCAGCTGACATGACAGCCAGAGACCTGTGCCAGCTTCTGGTTTATAAAAGCCATTGTGTGGATGACAACAGTTGGGCACTTGTTGAACACCACCCGCTGCTAGGGCTAGGTAAGGGGCAGAGCCCTGCAGGCTGAAACATTGTTCACATGCACACATGAACAGAAATGAACAGACACTCATACACACTCACTTGCCTGCACAGAATCTCATGGACCTTTGGGTGGACTGAGACATGCAGTACAATCACTGACATACGCAGGTGCTTTCACATATATGCAGGCATGCATGTACGCATATTCTCACACAGGCATGAATTCAAGCATGAGTGCATGCACATATTACACAGCATATGAACCATAATGTCCAGTAATCAAGTACAACACAGTGGCTGTGTAAAAGAATGCTGTAGCAGTGTAGTATTGCGCAGACGAGACAGGGGCAATGTTATCGTATGGAAAAACTGAGACAGACATTGAACACACACATTGAGCTGCTTGTCATTGAGAAATATGTATGTTAAACATATTGATCAGTTTGTGTGCGAACAGAAAGTGATGGGACTAGACAATGCATTGCACATGAGGTCAGAGTTGCTTTAACCACTGACAGGCCTTTGGTTTTCTGGGTCAGTAGTGAGGAGGCAATTGAAGTTTAAGAAAACAGAAGAGCACGTTCAAGATGCCTGAGTTATATGTACAGTATTTGTGTGTACAATGATTAATAATCCTAAGGCTTGTGATCATAAAATCTGTTGCCCTGCTAAGTGACAGTTCAGTTAAAGAATACTGTTATATGGAGCTGATGAAGATTTCAGCTTCAGTGTGTAGTACGCTTGAAGAATAAAAAGTGATGTATTTTTGAGCTCGGGGTTCCCTTAAATTATTCCATGTAAGTGAAGACATTCTTTCTCAGGACACCTTATGAAAGCTTAGCACTACACCATGCCCTCTTGGGGAATAGAGAAACTTTCTTTCTTCTTTAAATTAAACAAACACAGCAATTGATAAATGTTACAGCCCAGAAGCTTACATATTAAGACTCTTTTGAGCATTACAGAGTAATTTAATTTGGTGTTGGTGGTTGAGATAAAAAGTGCATGGTTTATGCAGAGGATAGAAGAAAGCATACAAGAGTATTGTATATGGTATTTGACATCCTTCACTGATATATTTAACTTAGGAAGGCTCATTTAAGGTCACTAGGATGTTTGGAATCAGGTCTTTTTTAAACTCCAGGTTTAAAGAAGAATCATACAGGGTATGAACAAAGATCCAGGACAGTTCCACCCCAGATTATTTTGAGTCCCAAGCAACTTTCTAAGAATATTTGTCATGCAGAGCAGAATATTATATTATGATGTGATTTTCCTTAACTTATTACCGAAGGGGGATTACATGAAGGGCTCAGAGGCAAGAAGTCAACAGATGAGAAGCTAAAGGAAGACAAGATGATAACTGAAGCTTATGGATTGGGAGATATAGCAGTGTAACTGATAAACACTGTAACACAATCTTTGCCGACTTAGTCTCAGTATCAGCAACGGTGTAGCGACAGAGAGGTGATGGGGATGATTGATGAAAAGTTTAAAGGCTATCATTCATGTTAAAGGTTCTTTAGACCAAGAGTGGTGACACCACTGACACAACTCTCCTGAAAATAAAAGCCCTCACTGCATCAGACAGAGACCTTGGGACTCATGTAGTGTAAGAGGTCAAAATGATGATGGCTGAACCTGCTCAGACAGTATTCTATGTAGAACATTAAGTTTGATGTAACCAATTAAAGCGTTGCGTTGTAGTTGGCCGGTCATTAGCAGTTACAGGGTAGCATGTTATACAGTAGATTCTTCATAGATTTAGGAGTAAACATTGCCTGAGGTATTTGAGAAAGTGGAGGGAAGTTATAGCTCACTATGCTTGGCACTTTTGCTCCCATTTGCTAAAGGCTACCAGACCAGAACACTCACTGTTTTGATATTATTGAACACCAAATGTGGCACTTAAATGAAACTAGGAAAAGTCCACAAAAGTAGAAATCAATAGTACAAAAATATGCTCTATTCCAGCCGATAATCAAGGAGTATTTACTTATCGCTGCATTAAGAAGGACGAGAGCGTTGCATTTCTGTCAGGGTGATTTTGTGTTAGATTTGGCAGTAAAACAGTAAGTTTGGAAAGCTGTGGCCAGCTAAATGTTAGAAAACCCAACCTCCCCCTGAGGAGAGGGCGATTATAAAGCACTTATGGAAGACAAGTTGAGCCTGTGCTCTGTTCTCATGTCTGTACAGTTTAACAGATGTGGGAGAGAAGGGGGTGTAGTTTTATATAGAGCAGTGTGCCTAGTGAAACATACTGTAAAAAGACACATGGTGAAAAATATGTGTAAAAACATTTCATTTCTGTTGTTTTAACTGACAACTTGTGTCAATATATGTTTATGTTTCAGGCTGCTGCGCTGTCATGTGAGGAAACTTTTAGAAAATATATTTCATTATTTAAAGTACAAGTCCCAAAACTCTAACCTAATATTTCACCATCCATCATGATCTGATTACATTTCTCATCAGTGCTGCCAACACGATGCTGCCAAATACAGTTAGGTTGGCTCGTTGTAAATGACATCATTGTTGGCTCGGAGTAACTCTGTTCTATTATAGCCCTTCTTCTATTCTGTCGCACCTGTGCTGCAGCCGTATTCTTTTCAGGTCTGGAATAAGTTCTTATCGTATTTTAAGTTTAGGAGTTTCAGTAAATTAGATGTAATGAAGCAGCAGTGTGGTGATTGTTCAGATTGAAGGATTATGCATTTGCTTCTGCAGAACCAGCAACCGTCTGTATGTGGGCATGTGTGTTTGTAGATGTGTGCACATGTGGGTTTTTTCCTATAACAAAATAATATGAAAACCTTCCCAAAAATATGTTAATCACAATTGCTGCTGAAAAGGTGGGAAATATTTTGGGTTGAATTCCATTTAGTGGTTGTTGTTATCCCTCTCTGTATTGTACGCATTGAATATGTGTATTTAGATTGTTCAGCCATTGATTTGGCTTGTTCTATCGCCAGACCTTTCCTGTTGTGGACAAAATGTGGCTAGCTGCTCGGTAGTTATAAACTGGGATTGTAATTGCAATTAAATTAAGTACTGACCTTTGTTTTTGTTGTGGGTATACTGTATGTTGAGTGAGCCACTGCAAAAAAAAAAAAAAACTGAAATGTGTTTGTAGTACATGTAGTTATTTATTGGAAGCATAGTTGGAATGGTCACAGTCCATTTTTTTCTGCTTGAATCTTGTCAACTGTCTTTCTAGTTCCAAAGTATATATTTAAATTAATATTGCCTATGTGCAGAAATACAGGTTTTAATATTTTATATTATTTTATATTAATATTTACTTTAGAATACTTTGTATAGAATATATGTAGTGCTTTATGCAGTATGAGATGAGGCAGTATGTGTAATTGTGTGTACGTGCTCGTGTGTGTGTGTGTGTGTGTACGTCTGTTCTGCACATGTATGTGCCGTGACACTGGTTGTGTGGTAGACAGGAATAGGAGTTTCAGAGAGACCCGAACAATAGTGTGTTTGAATAGAGAGGCCTATTCCCGTACATCGCTGCCCACTCTTGGTGAGCTGCTGAATGGGATGAAATGGCTTTTTGAGATAAGTAACACTGACCTCTACTTGTCACCCCCAAAAAAGGTTAACAACTCTGGGACAGTGAGGTATTGTTGCCAGGGTGAGTCACTGTCACGAACAAAAATGACTCATTAGACAGGCAACAAGAGGAAATGGAAAGAAAAAGAAGAGTCTTGAGTGTTAGAGATTGTGACGTGGGGGGTTGGGGAGGGAGGGGGGACGAGTGAACACATGAAATGAGATAATGATGTGAGAAAGAGATGTAAAGTCAGACTTCTATGAAGTTCTCCGTTTCACATAAAAAATGAGATATCAGACCAACTACTGGTATTGAAAAAGTTAGTTAAGTTAGACCATTTGAATTAAATCTACTGGGGAAAGGAAGGTTGTCTTTTATTAAAACATGACAGGGAGAACTTGTAAGGCTGTTGGAACTGACTGAGTCATCACAGTCAGATGATAGAAATTACCAGGACCTCTCCTGTACATCCATAAAAGGACACACTTTTACTTGAATCACATCCTCTTTTGCATTGAAAGAGAAAGGCCTTGGTCTGATCATCAGTCACAGCTCGTTTGATGAGCACAAACCACTGAAACCAGTCTGCATTTGAAACCTGGGGTTATTTTAGAGCATTTAGAACCATTCACCGCTTTTTTAAAATTAAGATTGTGGGCACACACTTAATGAAAATTGTCATGTATGCATCCCGTAAAGATCTAGTTGTGGTTAAGTTGAATTGGGTGGTTTCTAGTTGTGGATGTGTGAGCAAGATGTTTTTGGCAAAAGAGAATTTGTGCCTACTGGACTTATTCTGGATGAGAAAGGCTCATAAAAAATGTAAGCTGAGCAAACATCTAAAGATGTTTAGGTTTTAAATGACACTGACGTGTTTGTTGATTTAAGAAAAAATATTATTTGTGCTTATGAATAGACCAAATTATGTGAGATGAAGTGAGTGTGTACTTTCTCTCAGTTTTATTTTTATGGGTTTTTTTTTACTTTCTGTTTCTGACTTACGAGAAACACTAATAACTGATCTTTCTCCAAATGATAACATCTGTGCAGGTCACTAGAGAGTTCTACACTACTTGTTTAACATACTAAGAAAATTGTTGGTATTGTAATCTTAAAGACTATACTTTGTTCAGATATGAAGCATCCACATATGACTAGTCACTCTTTTGACAGAACATTGATTGATGTAAGTTTTGTAATTAATGAGCTTACGTGTAGTGTAAAAAAATTATGAAATTGTCTGAATAAAAAGTTCTAACCCTACTTTGTGGTTCTTGTTCCTATCTCTGCCTGTCTCACCTCAGAGCGTTGTCTAGAAGACCATGAGCTGGTGGTTCAGGTCCAGGCCTCTATGAACAGTGACAGTAGATTCCTCTTCAGGAAGAACTATGCCAAATATGAATTCTTCAGAAGCCCCCTGGTAATTGCTGTATCTTACACATTTCTTAACATGCCATGTCACTCCTGTCCTGACGTCCTCTTGCTTGAAATATGTTACACCTATTTTACTATTCAGTTTTAGATCATTTGAAATAAACTGTTAAAGATATGGCTATTAAAAGGATAACAGGATGACACCCCATGGTTTCTAGTAAACAGAGCATTCAGTCAAATGACAAGAAATGTTCAAGTAAAGGGTTTCCTGGTGCCATCCCTCTTTAAAGAGTGGCCACTTGCTTCTCTTGTGCATTTTGTTTTCTAGTGAAATATTATGACAGCTGACTGTACTAATGAGACTTGCGTGACGTTTCTTTTTCTGTCACGAATTCCTACCCTATAATTATTGTCACAGTGGCTGATGTTCTCCGTCTCTCTCCACCAGACATTTTTCCCGGAGCACATGGTTGCATGGTGCCAGGAAACCAGTCGTACGATTCCACCATCTCAGCTCCTCCAGGTACATACAGCAAATACACACACCCACACACACACACACATTGTCACGTGTCTGTCTCTCGTTCTCTCGCCTCTTCCTGACACGCACACAGCTTAGTTTACTTCAGAGTCAGCACCCGCTGCATACTGTACAATCAAGCTGACATACCTCAACTCTGACCCTTAGACAGTGTGTCTCCTCAGAGCCTGCAGTAATAACTACTGTTGATCCCCTGTTGACACATGACTGTCTCAGCTCACGCACCGCAGGCCCGACACTTGTGATGGATGGAATTAGGCAGTCAGAAATAGTACATACAGTTCCTCGTCTACCTACCGTCTGTTTGCAATTCACACATTTGTGTCATGCTACCGCTCACGCGCCACACAATGATTTCACAAAAGAAAAGGTCTGGGAGGAGACCAGACAAAATTATTCTTGGGATCGTGAAGAGCTTTGGTCTTAATGGATAGAGGGTTTACATCTAGTCTGACTCTCTCCTGTATCAAGTAATGGAGCTGTCAGAGACAGAACCACAAGTGGAATCCATCCCTTCAACCTTGCCACTCACAGAAAGCTTTTAAATCCCCTGCTGATCATATAGACATTCTGTTCCCCATTCATAAATGAATGGGGATGTGGTAAGCCTGACTTGTGTCAGGAATCTTCAGTGTTTGACTTATTCTAAACACAAGATCTTTGCACTCAATTAGAGTGCTGTCCAAACCAAGATGGTTTCTGACCTGTGCTCAGCTGGGTTTGCAATGTTTGCCATTATGCAAGGAGCATATGTCGACGCAAAGCAGCCGAGTGTGGTGCCTCAAAATAGAAACGCTTTTTGAATGAACGTTGCGTGTGAACGTGTGCTCACCAAATGTTGGAAAAAGCTTAATCATGAGGCCCATTGTAATATGTTTCCAAAACACTGGGAAACATGTGCTTTAAATATTGAAGAGTCCTCTGGAACAATTTACCTTCCAGCCACAGATTCCAAATCAGCTCTAATAACTTAACCTGCCACTTCAAGGTGGGATATTTTTGGGGAACATGGAAACTCCAAAGACTTCAGACACCCACAAGACAATTTAGGCATTAAGGGTTCCCAGTAGGAATGTACTGTTTGTTGATTCAACGTATGTACTGTGCTTGTCTTGACTTTGCATAAGATTAAAACGTTGTGTTTATTTTTTTTTCTTTTTGTGTTTACAAAAGAAAATGAATTACAGGCCCTGCTTAAAACATAAAATAATTATGTCTATACTGTGCATATTTATGTATGTGTATGTATATACACACATAATATCAGCCCTCTTCAGCGCTCTACACCCTTTGATATTTCAGACAATAGCACAATGTCTGAATTCAAGCTGCTGTCCATCTCAACCATCAGCTGTCAGTCTTTCACTGATGCAAGAAGCCCAGATGACGCTATGTTCTTTGACAAAAAGCAATTGCCTCCTGTCTGTGATGCCTCTACAGATGGTGTCTGCTACAGCTTTCAGTATGTGGCTGTGATGGTGACAGAGAGCTTATAGGCTTCAGATGTGATCCAGTGTTGCCCTCCTGAGGCACAAGGTCCATGATGGAGGACATTAAAGAGTGAATCAATCCAAACTTGTGTATGCTGATCCCCCCGCTCCATGTCTTACTTGCTCCCTCTTTCAGAACTTCCTAGCGACCAGTAGCTGTCCAGAGATCCAGGGGTACATGTATGTGAAGGAGGTGGGTAGGAAGTCATGGAAGAAAGTTTACATGTTCCTGCGGCGCTCAGGACTCTACTGCTCTACAAAAGGAACCTCAAAGGTAACAGCATCTTCAAGGACCAGAATATATTTCATTGTCATTTTTCAAACATATAATTATTTTCTTTTACTTTGTACTTACAGTAATTTCATATGTGTTCTACATTACAATTTTACAGTAATAACGCAGTAAACATTCCAGATTAAACATAAATACCTTCAAAGAATCCGCCGTATTGATGGTGGATTCTCTGCATACGTCTGTCAGCATACATCAAGGCTGTGTCTCTCTGTGATGTTGATAACTTATTAATTATTTCTGTCTCCAGGAGCCCAGACATCTACAGTTACTAGCAGACCTTGAAGACAGCAACATCTTCACTGTCATCACAGGCAAAAAGCAGCACGGTGCACCCACCGACTATGGGTTCTGTATCAAGGTGAGTCTCAGATGACAGAAGTAAAGTGAAGCAGATTTACAATGAAATATGAGTTGTATAATGAATAATGATTGACGTCATGTGCAGCTCCCTGTCTCACGAGGAGGGCACTGGCATGCATATGTACTTATGTATTGCTAAGGTTGTGGTTTATTGATTTATATGTTACAAATGTTGTAGACGAGCAAACTGGTTTTTTTTTTTCTCAGCTCAGTTAATTCTATCAGTGCACATGGTGATAATGGTTGTGATGGTGATGATGATTAAAAATGTTAATTTGTAGCCCAATAAAGGTCGAGGGGAGTTGAAGGAGTTGAGGATGCTGTGTGCCGAGGATGAACAGGGCAGAACCTGTTGGATAACTGCCTTCCGACTCTTCAAGGTAACGTCATGACAGTCTAAAAAATATATTGCGTAGTTTTTATGTGTTTTGTTTCAGCTCACACCACAGCACATACATCATAGCAGAGATACCAAACTTTGGTTTAGAAAGTACATAATTTCAGGGCAGGGATCAAGAGTGGACTGAGCGACTACCAGCAAACAAACCTTTAATCATTTACAATACACTAATTTACAATTTTGATAGTGTTGGATGACCAGTGTGTTTTTTTAATTTATTTTACAGTATGGGATTGTTTTGTATCAGAATTATAAGATTCCTCAACAAAGAAAAACCTTACTTTCACACTTCTCAGCACCTGTGGTAAGTTTACCTCTTCATTTCAAATTTAATCAAAGCACCTTAAAGCACCTGCTCACTTGTGTTGCTGACTTTTAGTCCACTGTCCTCTGTCTCCCCCTAGCGGAGTGTATCGGAGAATTCCCTCGTGGCCATGGATTTCTCAGGGAGGATAGGCAGGGTGATTGACAACCCTGTAGAAGCTCAGAGCGCTGCCATGGAGGAGGGACATGCGTGGAGGGTGAGACACAACCTCAGTTTTATATTACCTCTGTCAACAATTCTAGGAGCGGACCTCGAAAGATCTCTGCAGATGATAAAACTTATTTTGTTCAAATATTCATTTCCTCCGTTCTTTAAGTGTTAATTTTTCTGTTACTTCTGAGCTGACAAAAGCTGTTTTTTTATTCATAAAGCTGATATGGATGTGGGGTTTCTTAAACTCAATCCAAGATAATTAAGTATAATAGTATAATCCAGTCTCAACTTTGCTCTTATTTAACGTTAGAAAATAATTTTACAATACACTGTTAAGTACTTTGCACAGTTAACTGTTAAGAAATGTGAAGCTCGATCGCCACGTGTTGAAAAATAACTATAAATAAAGTAGAATTAGCCACCCTGAACTGTCATGTATACCTGATCATGAACTAATCCCTGTTATTTTGTCTGTGTGTGGCATCTCTCTCAGAAGAGGAGTACACGAATGAACATATTAGGCTCCCACAGTCCACTGCATCACTCCTCATTAAGCTCAGGTAAATGTAAAGACATTTAGGGTGAACAAAAATAGTTGATTGTTAACTTTATTTATTTTACTTGTTTCAGTCTAAATAATGTAAATAATAAAAAAAAAAAATCTTGTTTTTAATGTTTTTTTTTTTTTTTCCTGCAGTCATCCACATAGCTCAGTTGTGGTTCCATGGCAGGATAACCAGGGAAGAATCCCACCGCATTATCCACCAGCAGGGACAAGTAGATGGGTAAGGGAGCTGCAACTAAAACAAATGTATTTCCAGATTTCACTGCATATGAATAAAACAGAAACAAAAGAGTTATATATTTTTTATAATTTCTTTCCTTACTGCATCCACAAAATCAAGTCAACTGAATCATTTTCTCACAGCCTCTTCTTTTCTCTTGTTCCACAGGTTGTTTCTGCTGAGAGTCAGTCAGAGTAACCCCAAGGCGTTTGTCCTCACATTGTGCCATCACCAGAAAATCAAACATTTCCAGATACTACCGGTATGCATTTCTGGGTGTTATATATATTTCTTTTCTTTTTTTTATGGACATTGTATGTTAAAAATACACATTGCAATGTATATTTTGTGACATGTGGATTTTTCGTTTTTTGGGACAATAAAAGCAACCTTGACTCCTGTTGTGTTCAAAATCATTTATGGCAAAAGGCTGTTGTATTCCCTTATAGATCATACTGTTGCATCTGTTAGCTCACTATCTAAAAGCATTGTATTATTTATTATTATTAAAGCTATGTCATTCCCAGAAGGCAAACCAGTAAGTCAGAGCATCAAGAGGTTATTGTGAATTTGGTCTTACTTAAATAGAAATGGTTTCTGGAAGTCAGAACCTCTCTAGTATTTAGGAAATCAATCTTTAAAAAAAAGATTATGATTTGCAAAATAGTCACTAGTAATGGGAAATAAATGTGATTTGTTGCTAACCAGCTCAAATATGTAACAACTGCTATGGCCTTCAAGAAAAGAGTCTGACATTCTCTTTTTCACCTTGTCCTTTCTTTTCTCTTGCTATGCGGTGTGTCCCTGCTCACTCTTGCCTGGACCCTTTGACACTGGCAGTGTGAAGAGGATGGCCAAGTCTTCTTCAGCCTTGACGACGGTGCCACCAAATTCACTGACCTGATCCAGCTGGTGGAGTTCTATCAGCTCAACAGAGGAGTGCTGCCTTGTAAACTCAAACACCCCTGCACCGTCGTGGCCTTATGACATCTTCGGATCATCTGACCCCATGACCCCTTTCACTTGACCTGACTGCCTAAAACAAGCAAAACATCAAGAACCTTTCTGTCGGTTGGTTCTTTTTGTTTTTATCCTTATAAGAAGCTGGTGAATTGACTGTCGTTTTGTTGTTGTCGTTTTATATTGTTGTGAGTCCGCTGGAGACTGCTGACTTGTTGGATTCCCTTTGGTTTGCATGGACGTTTGAGGAGTTGGATGCTCACGAGGTTCCTCAGTCAAGAAGAGAGAAGATAAAGAAAATGAACACTGCCGTTTCTGTCAGTGCTGTTGCAAAATCTTCCACAATCTTGCTACCCATAGTCATCAATAAGCTTGGACACACTGACCCTCAATGATTTATCACAGAGCTAGACTGTATTTCCCTTCAACTGGACAATCAGCAGGACAATTCAAGCTTTGGTGTGGACCACTTTGCTGTCTGAGAACAAACAGTAGTCTCATTCAAACTTCATCACACGTCTTCAAAGAATATACTGTAGATGGAGAGTTGATTGTCTCTTAGTTTTGCACTCATCAAACTGGGAGTTGCCTTTGACAGTGCATTACTTCTCTGCTGTCGCATTACTTAACTGTGAGATGGTGCCACCGCCCTCTAGTGTCATAGGCATGTATGGACAAGTCAAAATTCAACATGGATGAGATTTGGAGGCACTGGAAAGAGCATTGCTTTTGGATCATTTTGAGGAAACATCAGAAGTTTGTCAGGTCAAACTAGCCTGGAGAAAATGGCTGAAATAAAAATCTGGAACTTTTGAAACAAAGTTTTTTTTTGAAGTGGACATTACAAAATCTGCATTTTCCACCCTCACAAAAATGGATTTGCTCATCTCTGACCACACAGGGTTTCTTTTATTAATGGTACATTCATTGCAGTTTTGTATTGTTATCAATGTTGTCTTTAATCCTTTTTTTAAAGTCCACCTTTAGCATTCTGGATAGTTGCAACTCTTCATTACTCACATAAGCTACAGTAAGGTAATTCTGTACTTCTATTACACGCTCAAATTACCTAAAATATTTCCCATGGAACTTCCACAGAAATTAATAAGCATTAATCAAACAATGGTGTCATTCAGGGTGAAATAACAAGTAATAAAGCTAGAAGAATGTTGTAGGTAGAGAGTTATGATGATTGCAATGTTGAAATGTGTAACAAGGTAACTTTTTGCAGTAGATCACTGCAGGCAAAGTCATGATGAAAACTGTTGCGGAAGATCAAGTGGGACAATGGAGGGTATCAATCGTTTATTTGATTCATTTCACCCCAGCACAGGGAAGGATAACCACTAGCATTTCCTTCAGGTCTTTTGTTAAGTGACAGCAAATCAAAGGAAACAAAATGATCAATTGTTAGTTAAACAAAACCAGGTCAGCCCAGAGATACAGTGGATCCAGTGGGAAATATCTGTCCTGGGCCCTCTTTTCACATACGTTTCACATATTGTTCCACAAATTGCCTCCTACCTGTTGGAATTTAGTGAGATGCTGTCAAACATAAATGTGGCTAGGAACATGATTTAGTGTTCTCTGACTCCACACCTATAGTAGACTCTGTGCATTACATTCCATATAATGTAGCCTTTTTCTACCTGGAAGAACTTGTGAACCAACAGTATCACACATACACCTACTGCCTACTGCATGCCACCTCTTAACAAAAAGCTAGCTGCTGTTGCTATGATGTGGAAAATGTGTGTAAGGAGAGAAGAATATTGTAAACAAATGATAGCTGCCTCTCCCTCTCTGTCTTCTGCTCCTCTAGACCACTCTCACCTGGTTGCATCACACTTTCTTTAGCCTGCTATTGGATAAAGTGAAACTACACTCTCAGGGGCATGGTAACAACAAAAAACTGGACATTTTAGGATTCAGACTTCTAAAGTACTAAAGGGTCCATTTGCATTATTTTAACCCACACCCCTTCATTTTAGCTTACTGAGTTGCCTGTAGTACATGATGTGTTTTGATTGATGATAATGAGAGCATCAGACCGAGAACAGAGGAAATACAACTCTTACTGAATTAGTTTGTCCCAGACAGTGCAATTTTAGCAAAATAAATTGTTTTCCTAATACCAGCCACGGTCAGTCACAAAAAAAGAATTTACATTTATTTCCCTTTGTGTTTTGGAGCTCTTGTAATTAACTGTTGTCAAAGGAAGATTTCACCTGGATCAAATTTCTATTTGAAAACATTTTTCGCATTGATCATGTCTGGCAGAGTGGAACTAAATGGATGAAGGACAAAACCCAGCCATCTCAAACTTTGGGAAGACATACAGAAGGTACATGCCCAACGTTATTAGAAGTATTTCTGGTGATACTCAGTCGCTCCCTGTTAGTTTGGTTTATTATCACCCTCATTGACATGTCTCAACACAAACAGCTGTTTCCCCATTTATTTTGTATTCCATCACTAAAAACTCAAACTTTAAAGTTGTATTTAGTCCAAGCTTTGGTTGTAGCAGCCAGCAGACGATTAAATAGCTATTTGTACTTACCTGTAATGCAACATCAATAGCCATGATTTATTTACCTGCAGGTTGTCTTAAAGTATATTGAACATCTGAGATGCAGAATAGCTGCACAATATTGACTTTCTGTGCATGGTCAACATTATTTATCTAAGTTGCAATGACACAATCATTTTTTTTAAGTATTGTTGCAACAACATGTATTTATTTATCTGGATGTGACTGATTACTTGAAAAATTTAGATTTCTTTTTATCAGCACTGTTTTCTTTGCCATGAAATGATTGACCAGTGTGATTTGTTATTATAATTATTATTGTGGTATGACAGTCATCTATGGATGTACTTTGTTTTCTTTTTTTAGATTCATTCAAAAGCAATTTTGCCATCAACACTTGAAGTGATGTTTTAAAGAACACTGGCATCCATTTTGTTAACATTGTCATTCCAATAGATGACAGGTGTAATGTTGTGAAACTGAAAACAACAAAAAAATGCCTTAGTTTCCCAAAGTATTAGTCACAAAATTTGTTTTTTTTTTTACCCTTTTAATTACTGTTCTCATTTCTCCCATATCTTTGAAAATATCTGCTGTTAAGAGTTCCAACTCTTTTATGTTAACAAGCCTCATATTTTTTCATCATCACTTTTTTTTTGATGATCTAAACTATAAAAAGTAGATATGAATCAAAGTAATAAAGCCACAAATGTTTTGGGAAACTGGGTCAAGTAAAACATTTTCATAATTCACTGTTCACTGTTAATTCACTCATAAGACCTTGCCTTGAAGAAAGAATCTTAGAAATTTTGATGTAGACAAAAACCTTTTTATATTTATAGTCTTTTTTTTTTTTTTTACAGGAAACACAGACTTTTATTTACAACATTTTAACTTCTAAAGAAACCTCCTTAGCTCCTCTTTAGAGA
The DNA here is from genome assembly GCA_036024295.1 of Nannoperca obscura. Classification (NCBI taxonomy): domain Eukaryota; kingdom Metazoa; phylum Chordata; class Actinopteri; order Centrarchiformes; family Percichthyidae; genus Nannoperca; species Nannoperca obscura. The sequence continues at coordinate 21,236 of JAVQJL010051811.1, forward strand.
AAACCATCTCTGGAAAGACAGGGCTATCACATAACAGCAGTAGTCCTCATAAAAGCAACATTGTGTGAAAATTATCTTGCTGCAGGCTTCAATGAAAATCATAAATACCCCCCACATACAGACAAAGTAAGGCAACATTGTTAGATGGGTCACAGCACTGACCTCCATTCAGCAGAATGAAAAATCTTAACTTAGTAGGAAGGTTTTATCATTTGCATTAATGTGCATTTTGAGTTTAATGTATAGGGATTCTGTCACTGCTATGTGATATGTGGACATTTGGACAAATCTGGATTATAACAATACATAACATTTTTTGTAGTTCTTGAAAGTCATTTTAAGATATTGCGATTTCAATGAAATGCTGATGTTAGGTGTTTCTGAATTCTAGTTCCCTGAGATTTGATTCAGTCTACCCACTTTGCAGTCATCCTCAAACTCCCATTATTTAATCTTTTTCTGGCTGACTGGTGAATGGTAGCAGATGTGAGCAACAGGTAGCCTATAAAGTGGGGTCAGCATCCACATAAAACTGTTTTACTCAAACACTCTAAGTGCAAAAAAGCAGAAAGATCAATTAAATTAGTGATTTACATATCCACATTGTTCCACTTAACAGAAATGAATGTAACTGGGCTGCTCAGGGTTGACTAGGAGCATGTTAAAAACTACTGGTCCATCAAGTCTCTGGGACTTTTATATACAAGGTGATGATGGAGTCATAAATATTTGAGTTTCATTAGGCTTGGACTTGTTACGACACACTTTTCTTTATTATGTGCACTAGCAAGAAATATTTAGTAGATCCAGTACTATTTAATGAGTACAGTTAACAGCCTTGTTAAAACTATTGTTTAAGATGTTTATAAAAAAGCCTAAAATACTCTCCTGGCTACCTGAGCTGTTTTCAAACCCTCTAACAATGTTACCTATTCACAATTGTTAACAACAGGTGACCAATTCATGCCACATCCTCAATTCCCTTGACATCATTTCTAGTTAATTAGAATAAAAATCAAATGGGATTAATTCCATTGTGTTACACTGTGTCTTACAGAGATAATCAAATAGACACTCAATGTAAATAAAATAACTGACAGTGGGGCACAGTGCCAGTTTTGGTCACCATGTAACTTGTAACAACAGATGGGGCCTCTGATGACTCCTCATTCTCTGCACAAACCAGACCTATCATGTGGGCCAAATGACAGACAAAGCTACTGTTCAGGGGGGATCGTTCACACTCAAACATCGTGCAAATTTTCAAAGTACATAATTATTCAAAAACAGAAAACTGCACTCCAAATGATTCTGGCTAAAGGTGATGAAGAATGAAAGCTTGTTTCAGTTCAATTTTGGAGTTGAAAGTGATTCGGCCCCTATCCTGCAAAGATTTTATCAATTATCACCTTGACTCTTGTGCATTTTCATAACATTATCACAATGCAACATACCGTGGATGTACAAATGAGTAAAGTAAGAATATATCTATATATAAAAATATAAACTATTATGTATTTCAGGGAATGCAAAAAAGAAAACAGTTACTTATCTCTTTTTTGTAAGAGAGAGCTTCTGTATTCAAAATGTGCTTTGCTTCAATCTGTAAATAGTTGAATGGCTTATAAATCTTAATTGTAACCTTTTCAGGTATTTTTGTACAAATAAGGGACTGATATATTCTGTTTATTGTAATTAGAATAAAACATTAATACGTTGATATAAAAACCTGTGTTTTTCTTTATTGACAGGAAACTTCCTTTGAAACATTTGCTAACAAGAATGTAACACTTTGGTATTAGATGTGTTTTATTTATTTTATTTACAGTGTAATACAAACCATGTATATGCATTGGTTGTAATAACTATTGTTTTTCAGATTTAGGTGCATCCAGAATCTGAAAAACAATGTTCCAAATTCTAGGACCTATTCTGGGCAAACTACAGATATTAAGATGAATACAATATTGCATATTAGATTCTGCTAAAATATACTGAAAGAGTAACCTTTAGGTTTTCCACTAGATGGTGCAATACAACAATTTCAGGGGCTGATAAAATAAGGTTAATCTAAAAATATTTGAGTTACCATCACTTATTATAGGGAACTATTCAGCAACAATACATGTGGAGACAATAAATCCTGTGAATAATTCATAAAGTGACATATATATTCTGATGCAAAGAAAGTTAGGGTCCCACAGAAAACATATGTATTGATCTTACTGAGGGTAGACCTTTTGTGTCACATCGTTTGGATTATCAGTCATGCAAAAAAAGTGAGGTTTTAAGACATAAACTCTAAGCTTTATTGCCCAGTTTAAAACATTTCTTAAAGTAAAGTAATCAAATGTTACTTTACTTTTACTCTTAAAGTAAAGTAATCAAATGTTACTTTACTTTAATGAAGTAATTAAAATAGTTACATTACTTATTATAAACAGGGTAACTAGTAATCTGTAACCTATTACATTTCAAAAGTAACCTTCCCAACACTGATTATAACAAGGAGATATCTATATCTATATCCCTGACTTATGGCATATGTACAAAGTCCGTTTGCATATTCACAAACAGTCCTCATGGTGGCATAAGATGGCCGTTTCTTACTGCTTCTTTACACTTGTTTTGTAGGCGTCTCATGCATCTACCTTCAAACGATTAAACTGTCGGTTGTGTAGTGAACTGACACTAAGGGGGGCAATGACAGTCCTGGACTGACCCTTTGCTAACACATGGAGGAAGTAGCTAGATGGCTAGCTAGCTAGCTGTTTAGTAGCATTGTTATTTATTAACAGAACCAGTATCACCTGAGTGTGCAGCACATGTTGCAATAGCCAACTATAGCCTTCAGTATGTTGAATATGAGAGTGTCAGCTGAATGTCATAAAAACAAAAAAAATGTATACAAATTCATAGGTCACATTAAATGAATCAGTGTAAATGGTGGCAGTCTGGCCCTCAGCTAAAGCACAGTGTTAGTGTATACAATTCATCTTGTTAAGCAGATGTTTTTACAGAGACACAGCAGTTATTAGCACTCAACATGGCTAATTAACTGTTGGTGTGAAGAAGGAGTACCCACCCCTTAAGAAAACACTACGGTCTTGATAATGACTCTACAAATTAATATAACATTTAGTTATCGGGGTGTGTGGCTGCCGAGGTCCTGTAAGGCAGGAAACTGAGCCTGCCAACAATGATAACGGTGAACAGATGAGTCAGTCAGCAGAAAAAATGATAATAAACTGTCAGGAAAGTGCAGGTTTCCTTAACTTCTCTCAAAACAAGACACACCTCTAAAGAAGTCTGCAGTCTAGAGACCTGTAGGATTGGAAAGCTTTACCTGACCTTTATCTGTTCATTATTCTATAATAAACAACATGTACATTTAATATGTCCCCTTCCTTTTTCTGATGAATTCCAAGTTTGTTTCCTGATCACCACTTCATCAGCAACATTACATTACATTTAGGCATTTAGCAGCCATTTTTTTCCCAAAGCGACTTCCAAAAAAGAGCTTTACATAAAGTGCATAGAACCATGATTGAAAACAACAAGATGTCTCATCATCAATTTTTAAGTTTCACTTACTATATATATATATATATATATATATATATATATATACACACACACACACACACACACACACACACACACACACACTTTTTTCATTTAGTATGTTCAGTCTCCTGAACTGATTGGACC
>JAVQJL010051815.1:0-27862 GCA_036024295.1 Nannoperca obscura
CCCCCCCCCGACGGGGGGTCGCGAGAGAGAGAGAGAGAGCGAGAGAGAGAGAGAGAGAGAGAGAGAGAGAGAGAGAGAGAGAATGAACTAAACAATGGAAGTAAGGATAAAAAAAGAAAGGCAAATGTCATTAAAACGGATACCACGTTGCACAATACGACTGTGATGCCTTGGCTTTAGTCATAGCTAAGTGAACAGAGAATGGCGGCGTGCATGAATTGTTCTATTGCTGCGACTAATGGCAAAATCACTGCAGTGTAAAATAGAAATTTCAGACTTGATTAATTTATGTATTTATGGATGAGGCATTTTTTCCCTGGGATAATTTTGTTATGCATGTTGTTGCACCCTCAAATTGGCCTGACTATTGCGAGATCCCGAAATGTAGTTGGCGCAGTTAGCTTACACAAAAGGAGAGTACTGTGGAGTACGGAGTTTGGCAGTACTGCGAGGAGTTGTTGGTGATGCAACGCCAGAACAATGTCTGCGGTGAAGGGTGACTACCTCTGACAATGTCCCTTGAGATTTAGGAGACAGAGGAAGAGTTTTTCTGTGTTTGAAATTCTCAGTACTGTGTCTATGGGCAGTTAGAGGGGAGTCATGTGAGCGGGGCAGATCTGATGAGACAAATGGGACGGTGAAAACACTGGTTAAATCCTGGGTTGCTTTGAGTGTGAGATCTGACTGAGTGCTGGGTCCAAAGATGAGCTGAATCAAGTCCTCACCCAACCCCCCCAGAATAATATGATTCCATAAACTGCTTCACCAACATTCAGCCTCAAACTAAATGTAGTTTTGTTCTATAAATTCAATGGTTTCAGATGAACTGGATCTCAACTTCATATACTATAAAATACTCATTCTATGTCACTCATTTTTTGCTTCATGCTACTGCGTTGACTCAATCAATGCTTGTGTAATCCAGCCTAATTTAGTGCTGTTTTTTTTGTTGCTATTCTGTGTTCTTTTTCGATTAAGTATAGGTACTGTCAGGTCTAGTCCATACAACTTAGTCTACTATTCTATGCTACTGTGTTCTACAGTACAGTAAAATACAATATTTTATGGTCTTCATTCTACTGTGTTTTCTATTCAGCACTACTATGCACTGTTCTAGTTTAGTCTTCATTGCCTAGTCTCATCTGTACTAGTGTATGTCTATCCAGTCCACATTCCTAATTACATAAACTGACTCTGTAATTATGAGGATTTCCCAAATGATCTGCAACGAGCAGATCTCGTCTCTGAGGTGGTGTAGGTGCAGAGTGTGAGGATGGGTGAGCCTTACCATCGATGGGAGCTAGGATGACGCGGGAGTGGTCATAGGCAATGACGTTGGCATAACGATTTTTGGGCTTGTTCACCTCCAGGTTGGAGTGTTCCCAGGTGAACTGCTGTCCTGGATCGATAGACTGACAGAGGGCAGAGACAGGCAGAACATGCACACAAACAAAGAAAAAAATCAGAATAGCTTTGAGAGGCGCTGAGCAATAACAACACAACTTGAATGTTATCATAGAAAGAACAGAGGGAAAGGGAGACTGAAAGAGATTGAAAGGGTGATTTCCCCAAAGGAAAAAGAACATGGTATCATGACAATCTGCTCACTGCTTGCTTTAAATACTCACAGCAGCTGCACATAGTACTTTATCAAGATCATTAATGTCGCGGGTGCATAATGACAAATAACAATATCGAGGAAGGCGGTGCCTCTCCCCCTTGAGGGGAGGGTGTGGAGCGAGGCCCGACGCTCGAGTGAAAGACAAATTCAGTCGCCTCTTTAAAGTACAAAAATTCAAGATAAATATTCTGTTCCCTTGTCAGGATAATTAAGTATTCCATTACAATTTGTCGTTTGCTCATAGGAATTAGGCGGTGTGCTGGTGAGGGGACGGAGGCTGAGAGGATATTTGCAGATAGGGCTTCAGCGTGTAGGGTGCAGGGCTGGAGAGAGAGGATGATACTGAATGAAGTCCAAATGGAAACCTGATCTAACAGTTTCCATGCAATCATTACAGCAATCAGAGCTTCCTTCTGTTTCAGCCTCTTCCCGATGCTGTTTTTCTCTTTCTTTCTGCCCTGTCGTCTTCATCCCTCTTTCTTTGTTGCTGTTTTCCTTATCTGCATCGCTCCAACTTCAAAGTCTTCCACTTTTTTGTCCATATTTTTTCTCTCTTTATCTCTTTCTCCATATCCCGTCTCCTCTCTGATGTTTACACTCCCTCTCTAGCAGTTGCCCGCTTGCTATTTTCCCTTTCTTTCTAGATAACTTTAAGGCTGACTGTGTGTGTGTGTGTGTGTGTGTGTGTGTGTGTGTGCATATAAAGATTGGGGTCACTTCCCTGAAACATCGCTCAATTCAAAAACTGACAACCACATCTGTGTAGTCCAAACTTCAATAATTTTTCATAAATTACATTTAGGAAGCGTGTATGGCAAACCTCCAGTAGTTCATTTGGAGGAATAACTACTTCCAGAAATGATTTTTAAAAAAAATGTATCACTCAACTCAAATTCTTCAACAACACACTCTTGTCAAGAAGGCAGGCTTTGCAGAACATGGCGGCTAACTGCCTGACAGTAGATGGATAACAACCACTATAGCTTCAGTATCGTCAGGTAAAACTGTGGCTGTCTTTTCATTGCCGTTGTCAGATCATCTCCTCTTCATCTCTGCTCTCCAGCTGAGGGGCCCTGCTCTCTCTCTCTCTCTCCCCTCACTGAATCCTCATCATTAACCAAGCCTCCCCACCTCATCTCTCTCCCCGCTTCCCTCCATTTTTCCTCCTCCCTCACATCCCGCCTAGCTAAAAACCAATCAGTCAAAGCCCCGTAGAGCTGCGCTTGGCAAGTCTGGGCACCCGGACGAGCAGCCATTCATCAAGAAAATAACAAAATTAAAATTACACTTCTCTATTTAATTTGGTCATTTATTTTTCCTGGGGGTTGGTTGTGTGAAGGTGCAGGGGGACACAGAGAGAGAGGGTGAAAAATAGAGAGCGGGAGAAGAGATGAGCGGACGGTTTAATGCTCTCTTAAAGCCAAGTAATTAGAAGTTGTAGTTGTAGCAAAGCGTCAACTTTGGCATCACGTCTCTCGCCTCCCCTCCTCCGAATGGAACAAGCTTGTCCATTTGGTACACAGCCCGGATGCGGATTTATGAATAATAGATACCAAAGAAATACTGGATCGCTATGAGAAGTCATTATCCACCAACATTCACCGGCAGGCACGATGACAGCAATCTATGCTGGTGTACCTGCGTCCTATGTTAGCCTGGCATACAGCGAGGCGACAGGCACAGTGATTTAGGGATGGCAAGGAGGGGATATTGCTTGTATGCAAACGAGAGCTGATTCAGCACTCCTGATTTCTAATCAACTCTGGTGTCATTTATAACCGCCACGGTCTCAGAGCTCAGACAGCTCAGTTACCCCCTCTACACACACAAAGCCTGACTGCTAGTGTGCTTTTCCCCCAAAACACTTTAATGGAGTTCTGCGTACACCAGACTATATCTTTATTTTGGAATAAAGTTTATTGGTGTGTGTATGTAAAGAATTTTAAACCACTTTTTTGAGCCATTATGTTTATTAAAGTAAATGTTTAAGATAGCTAAAGCATCCAACCTGTAATTTCTGGTCTTCAATTTAGGTAAAGCTAAAATAAATTTCATTTTCTCAAGTCCCCCAATTTATAGATGTATGTATTTTGCCTAATGTAAGTAGGTAAGTAAGCAGACAAATTTTGGATGTCACAAACAAACATGTTTAATTTTGTAGCAGACATATTCAACTTCTTTTTTTTTTTTTTTACCCATGTTTCCTGACGTAGGGCTGGATGCATTACAATAGAATGGCTCTTTTATTTAGCCAAGAATTGGAGGAAATTGCATTTGGGAGTTTAGGAGATGCAACAAGTTAATATAATTGAAAATGACAATTGTCTTGCTCTGCAATGTTGAGGCTGCAAATATATGTGAAAAATTAAGTGGCTGAGAACAACTGATATTTCATAAATTGCTCAAGCGCCACCACCTACAGCGTTGTCAACAAGCGAGGAAAACGTATGAGAAGAGAAACAGCCATTTCCCTCAGGGACAGAAGGGACTTTTGTGTCCCCTTCCAATGAAAACACAATCTGACAGAAATCAATACTCGGAAGAAACTTTGATCTTTGAACCTTTGGCTCACTCACCTCGTATTCCTGGGAGAGCTTGAGGTTGTCGTTGGCCTTGAGAAGCTCTGTGTGTTCGGCCAGCTCTGAGATAGGGATGGGAGGATGATTCATCATACCTGCTCGCCAACAAAGTGAGAGAGAGAAATGCCACACAGGGGAAGAGAGGAAAGATTCATTGGTACAGTAGAAAGGACACAAGTTAAAAACAAAAGAAAAACACACCATTTATGGGTGAAAATGTGTTGCTTACATAACAATGGAAGTTGGGTTTTAGTGGTGAGGAAGCTTGTGCAGAACATGGTGAATGTCACACACAGCAAAAAATATACTGACTGGTGATGTTATAGGCACTTGATTGGACCAGGTCAGAGCTCAAAAACAGCTAGGATTGTTGAGCATGGCTTATTGATTATTTGCCAAAGAAGTTAGTAACATTAACCCACAGGCGAAATTGTATAATTTCCCCCAATGATCATGATGCTGACCGATAGACAGAGCAATGGGACCAATGTTGCCAGAGAAAAACCAAGCTCAATTTTGTCTCAAACATGTGAAGGCATCAATAAGTTAAATGTGACATGAGATGAAAAATGTAAAGTTTTGATGGTGAAATCACAGAGAAGAAAAACAATGGCCCTTTTTTACTCTTCGAATCAATGGAATGCTTATGTTGACAAAAATCCCTTGTACTTCCCATTGAAGATAATCAAAAGAAATATTTGCTTTCAGCATGGCTGCTATCAACAAAAAAGGATACTTCAATACTGAATTGCTAAAAAATTGAAGGAGACTATTTATCATTACCTATACATGAATACTATTATTTTATCATTAACAATACATAACAGACCTAACATTCCACAGGCCTACTTCTTCTGCATCCTTAATCCACAATTCACATGTTGTGTTGTTTGCATGGTGACAATTTTGCTCTTGCCTCTTTAAAAAGGAGCTTATTCTAGAACGGAGCCCTGATCTGGGGGCTCGTGGGAGGGGAGGTGGGAGGGGAATAAGTAGGTTTAGGAGTGTAAGTGATGCTGAGTGACACAGTGAGATGCTCCATTCCACCCAGCACAAAGCAAGCGAGCTGCCGTTTCTACCCTTTGATCCATCTGCTGGTTTCTTCAACCCCGTGAACACTGGCTTTAAGATGAACACCACTAACCTTCCAAAATATTTTAAGTATTCTCAGTTATCATGTCCAATATGTTCTCCTCCCAAATCCTTCTGCTATTTATCCCAAGTAACGAATGAGAGCTAGCCTTTCAGTTGGGTGGGAAATTTCTTCTTTTTTTTGCCTCACTCCAATGACCATTGAATATTGTGTTGCTGCTGCTACAATATTATCAGCGCTGCTGTGCACTCCAGTCGCTAATCCATTTAGGAGCATAATGCTGAGGCCATGTAATGGAATATGGAGCAGCCATAGATTATGCCTCTGTCCCTGTATGTGGACTGGCAATACTTAACGCTTTCATATTTTTAGTAAGAGGTCTCTTTTCCTGCCAAGTGACGAGGTCAAAAGTTGACAAAACGTTGAAATCTCTTCACAAAAAAAGTTAGAGGCTTAATTGGGTGTGCAAATCGGCATAATCACATTAACCATTCTTAATTTTCCTTTCCTCACAATGCTTAATATCCCTCCAATGTCAAGGGGGTCACTGGTGTTTTGGCTGCTTTTGTTGCGCTTAAGAGAGAAGGGAGCCCAACTCTTTGTGCTGACAGTCTTCATTAGTAATGGTAATTTATTTTACACTGAGAGAACAATGCAGCGGCATCAATTACATGAAGATTAACAAAGATTACAATGCACATATGAGACAAATGGAGATGACACTGGATGCTGTGACATCCTCTGGAAAATGAATGGACACACTGCATTAACAGTCTACTTGACAGGAGTTGTGCAACAAACACCCATGCCCTTCATAATGGATAATTTAAATTTTACTTAATTAATAGTTTTCTTCTATTTTTTAAAGCCTATGTTGGATTTCTTTTCGATGTCTTTATATAAACTCAAACAAAATCTTTTAAGGTAATAGGAAAACTCAAATTATATTCATATATTTGGACAACGCTGTATGTTTAGGAGTTTCTCAATGAGCTGACAAAGCAGGGAGATCACGGTGACACCAGTTGAGATTATTATTATTATTATTGAGTTATTAATCACTTCTGGTGTGGGAATTCATTGAGATGAGCATCAAGAAAAAGAGGAACTATTGCAAATTGAATTTGGTTATCACTTTACTTGCCTCAAATTCAAAGGGAAAAGGTATCAGAAGCTATGAGTGAAATAAGTAAAAGCGTATGCAAATGAGGGGCCCTCACTTCTGCTTGAGAGAACAAGAGTGGGTTGTTTGAGAGGAGATCAAAGAATGTTTGTGTGTGTGTCTGTGGTTGTGTAGTTTACTCTGTGTGTGTCTCAATGTGTATATGGGAGTGTGCGTGAGTTACTGACACACTCAAACTCCATCAGTTCCTTTCAGATTGTGTTTACTGCCCACATTACTATCTGCATGTATAAGAGCCTGCTACAGTTAAGAGAGATATATCAGACCAAAATGTTTACCATATACATCCAAATAAAGCATGATGCACTGTCAGTGATACTGGCTGAAGATTATATATTTCAATGTTTCTTTATTCCCTCAAACTTTGGAAGTGTGGAGTGTTTTGGGAAACTTGCACATAAAACAATTTGAATACTTAAAACAGCAGGATCCAATGTTTTACCTTTAATCCACTTTGCCCTTTGCCAATTAAACCACCCATTACATATTGTCATGTTTATTACCTCACAGCTAAACAAATCTGTTTGTGCATCTATTTCTCTCTCTCAGAGTATTTTTCCAACCTTAACCATTTGTTTTGTTCTCAAGACAAATGAGCTGATCGCACCTGATTTGTTCTCTTATTCATATTGTCATCTACACACTGCACAGCACATTGTGGTGTTTATCCAAGAAAAGATTTACTTTCAAAAGTAGGCTTTTACCGTGACCCGCGCTCGAGCAAAGTCAATCAAGGACAAACAGTTTTACCCTAGCCCCACTCCAAAGCTCACATCCTTCTCTTCAACACAACTAACGGCTTTTTGTTATCCACGTAGACTCTTCCATTTTTTTTCTGCGCAATCAACAGCATGATCAATGAACACAGAAAAACAAACTAGCATCTAATTACACATTTCCAATCTCCCGATCCGCAGTCGATGCGCCTGGGAAATATAATGATTCTTTTTGATAAGCCAAAGCAGTCTCTCTCCAAAAGCCTATTTATGATGTTGCGTATTTCCATATAAAAGGGAAGAAGTCTGTCTGTGGGTAAGCAAAGAGAAGAAGGGGGGAAAAGGGGGGAAAAACCAGAAACTTTGCTTTTTCTGGGATGATCCTTTTGCAGTGAGCAGGGAGAGGAGGTGATCAAATGTGGAACCATTGTTTGCCACCACTTTAATTAATCCTGCTCGTTATCTCTGAGCACAGAAAAGACCCCGCTACTTCAGAATGGAAATGGAGCAGTGGTGGTGAAGGAGGAGGAAGCACAAGGGAGAACAACAAGGAGGTGAGGAAGGGGAGGAAGAGAAAAATGGATAACAGAGATTGTACTCCTGCAAAAAAACAAACACCTCTCAACCATCTCACAGCAGCAGAAGTGATCGCACAGGTTATTTATGCATGGTGGATTAATGCACAGCCAACAGCCCAAGTGAATATCGTGACTGACATCCAATTAAAGAAAAAAGAAAAGTCCAGTATACCAATAGAAATCAACATCAAATTAATTAGTGCTGAAATTTTGCTGCATAATGTGAAAAAAACAAACAAATGCAAATTATGCATTTGTAAATGGAGGCAAGCAGTGCTTGAAAAAAAATAAAGATAAAGAAAGCTGGTACGCAAATGCTAAAAGCATAGAGACTAACTTTCATAGTCAAAATCTGCTTCACTCTGAGGACTGCTTAGACCAGAATCTGTAAAGAACAGCAAACATAAGGGAAAATGGTTTCAAAAGGCTGCAATGCAACAGAAAAGGCTATGTAAAAAGAAAGCATAAAAATGTGCAAAATGATATAAGGCTAAGAAATAAAACACAAAGGCAATAGTACATTTTTATTTACCAACAGTTTACCCCCAGTACACTCAGGCTGACCTGAATGACAGATTTGAGGTCAAACTGCCACACAGACATGAAAAACTAGGGCAAACACGATGGGATCAGATCAGCTACAGTCCTCCTCAGGAGAAGACTAGTTAGCCATGGGTGTCAGTCAGCCTGTGATGCCCCTGCTGAGGAAACCCTTCTGCCAAGCCCCATATCAACGGACATAGAGATCAAGGATAAGAAAATTGATGTGCTATCTCTGAGCTCTCATAAATACCAAATGGAAGGGCCCATTGACAGTAATGAGAAAGAGGCAGTTAAAGTGAAAACCAGCTTATGTTTCCTGGTGAAAACTAACTTAAAGCTTCCTTTGTCTGCAGCTTGGTGCTGAGGCATTGGGAGTGAAAGGTGTGGAAAAGTGTCCACATTCTTGTTTGACAGCTGTGGAGCCGGAGCTCTGAGGAATGTGGTGATGGTTCAAAGTCTTATCTGCTCCAGAGGAGAAGTCCTTCGAGGCCGCAGCCAGCGATGCTATGTCTGGGTAAACTCAGGTCTCCTCAACTGTCCAAGCAGAAAGGAGCCATCTGTGACAATGTTAACTGGACATGTGGCTAAGAGATGCAGTTTGGTGGGATGCTGCCAACCTGCCCATCAAGTTTAGGGAAATGGATTTTGCCAGTGCTTTAAGGTGAAGACATAAGAAAGCATCATATTGCCCAAAGATGGCAACATTGATCCATAGAAAACTCTTTGTTCCAGAGCATTTATAAGAAATCAGAAATAGAAGGCGAAGAAATCTGACTGGGCAAAATGAAAAAAATAAGTTTGTTTATTTAAAAGAAACATTCTGTCCTTTTCCCAAATACATTAGCAAAATGAGCTGTAAAGAAAAAAAAACAACTACCATGATTAAGAAGGATGTGTGTCTATAAACAGCGCTAAACTCAATTCTGCAAAATATAAGTTGCTAAACTGAGTTTCACTGGGTTTACCTTGCACTGATGTCTTAGGGAGAGGACATCAGGCCAGTGGCGCCAAATGAGTGCAGAGACATGAAGACATCAAACATCCCCCTCTCCCTAATTGATTTGTGACAATGACTAATTAAACCTAGCGGGGGGCTGCTCTGATCCACTGTTTCCAAATGTCATTCATCACAGCAGGAGGGAGGTACAGGCAAGTCTGATTATGTTTATGTGTAAGTGTGTGTGTGTGTGTGTGTTTCAGTAGAACTGTTTGTTAGGAGGAGGGCACGGCTGTTGCAGTCGATGCTGTAATCTGGAGAAACAAGTAGGTTGTTAATGCATGCGAGCGATTGGCTGGTGTCTGTGGGCTTTGCAAGTGTGTGATGCTGTCTGCAAGAAAATGCTTCATTTTTACATGCTCAAATATGGAAGTCACTTCTTCTGACAGAATTATGGGGACGTGATGTGCCATATGTGCTGTATTGGAGGGGAGGGATAAAGAAAAACACAGATGGAGACAGCATAAATAGAAAATATATCAGAGATATGTTGAAGAGTAAACCCAGATGCAACTCAGTTCACCTGTCTTTTAATCTGCAGGTGGAGAGTTTTTATTTTTGCCTGAACAGTAATGATGTGAATTCATATTACTTAGCACAGCAGGGAATGTCAAACCGATGATGTAAAGATAGGGTTTTGAGATTTTATATATATATATATATATATATATATATATATATATTGCAGGCGGTAATCCTCATGATGATCACCAACTGTTATAGTTTACCAGCTTTTTAACTGGAATAGTGGGAAGAGAAGATTAAAATGAGAAACAGACAGAAAAGGGAAGAGAGAGACATTGAAAAAAAGTGAGAGAGAGAAAAGAGTGACTACTTATAGCAAAGGGGGGGCTTGGTTGGAGATAGACAGTAGATATCCACTGAGTCGTGCTGCTTCATTACTTTGGCCCCATTTGCCAATTAAACCCCAGGCACCAATGAAGATAATGACAAAACGAGCCACTCTGCGCCCCACGGAGTTATGGGATGTCACTGTGAGGCTGTCACATGAGCTACAGGCTTTAAAGTACAAATGCACAAGCAGACACACACACACACACACACAACGTACACACTCTCCCAACCGCATGAGCCCAGCTTAGCTTATAGGAAGCCTAATCAAAAACATATTTTTTGTTCCCCAGCACTAGGGGTCACTGAGCACACATTGCCGATGTGGCATATGCTCTGTTGGATTGGAGAGGCCTTGGATAAGTGCACTGGGAGTATGCTCATTTGAACAATGGTCGCTATTAGCTGATGGGGATGTTCACAAATGCTCACCGGCCCCCTTAATTGGGCTAAAATGTCCATTCAAATTAAATTCCCCGGGTGCGGAGATAACGACATCGCCCAATCCTGCGGAACAACGGCAGGGCTGTCGAATGAGAATGCTTGTCATATATAAAGAGAGGTCTCAACATGTATTGGTGAATGTTATGTAAAAGAGAGCAAGAGATTGTAACAAGAGTCTCTTTTATTTAAGGAGAGGAGGAGGACAATTGAGGGCACAGTAGAAACCGCTGGAAGTCAGAGACAAATAGCAGGAATCACTATTATAACCTTGTCATTACAAAACTGCTGATAGGGCTCTGAATACCAAGCAAGATAAAGATGAGGACAGCAAATTGAACCTCCACATTTCTGTGTAAAAGGGGGTTTGTGCATATCCTTTCATCCTAGTATCTCTCTTCCCTGATGTAAAGAAGTCAGGTTTTTTTCTTCCAAAATACAAACTCAGGCAGCATAACTGGGCTCCCAAAGAAGCTGAAGAGAAAAACTCCCATTTTAAAATCCGAGCCTTTTGATGGAGCAGAGACTGGCTGTGGATGACAGATGGATGGCTGAGAGACAACTAGGCTAGGAGACAGAAAGGTAAGGGGGTGTGTGTTTATTCTGCCTCTGGAGGATTTACTCATTTTTTGCCATTTGCCTGGGCAGGTGAGAACAATGCATTTGAAATACAGTGCGAGTTCCTCATAATGCAGGTCTCAGTCCTCCGTCAAATAAACCGCTTGTTTTAACTTTCGTTCACCAAAGCCTCTAACCTGGTTTGTTGACCAAAACCTGATCAGCTACTTGTATGTCCATGGGACTTTTAATGGCTTCTCATTAAAGCAGTGGGATCATAACTAAACCAAAGACAACAAACACAAAAAACAAACTGGGTTCCACGATGATTCAGACCAATGACAACTAACTTTAGGTACCATTTTAGCCTAAATTGCAGGAGGCTACCTAACAGAAAGACAGACTGATAGATAATGGGTCTGAAGAAGAGGCAGGAGATAGACGGAGAAGCCTTAGAGAGAGAGTGTGGGATCAAATGTGCTCTGTCGTTAACACCAGGCTTTAGCTCAGATGAACAGCAGACAGAAAATCAGACAAAAGAGGAAACAGGTAAAAGCACAGGAGAACTTCAAAACAGGATTTGTTTCCAACATAAAAACTTTAAGTCCAACAACAGACATCCTTTTCTAACTATTTGCTATTCATAAATTGTTACGTGGGGGCATGGCAAACACATACATATGGCTTGCAGGTAGTTGAAGGCACATAATGTCAAACAGAACGATGTGGGAGCACTTCATGGACATCATTCATGCTGCAGCACTAAAGTTTACTTTAAGTTGCATCACTTGTGAACAGTTAATCTCTGTGTAGGCTGTGTGCATGTGTGTGCCAGTGTTACAATCTGCTGTCACTACATATGTAAGTTATGTTTATATTAAAGCACATATCTGCACATTTATGTTTTGTCTTACATGAATAAAATGTTTCCACTGTAAATAAATCTTTTGGTGTCAAGAAGGAAGGTCATCTGTGGGTGTGTGTCTTTAGTTGCCCACAGTAATATAACATAGTGGTTGGCCAATATGAGCCAGCCAATTATGGTGTTTTTGGATTAGAGCCGCTGCTAATTAACATTTTTTTGCCAAATTCAATTTGGTTTCCATTTCAGTGGGTTCCGTAAATAAGGACTTTGAAGTTCCTGCAAAACTATGTTCTTTGCAGGGTGAAAAGCTTCTGAAATAGCATTTAGTCTGTTAAAGTCACTGAAACAATGACCTATTACAGCAAAGGTAATGAATTACTATGTAGATAAGTAGCTTCTTGAAATTCTGATCTGTTTCTAAAAATCTTTGGTCTCTTTCGCAGTAAAACCTATAAATTAGCCTAATGCTGTACTCACCACTGTCATTGCAGAGATAGCAGGCATGTGCGCTCCACTGGAAACGGTCTTAGAATGAAATCCAATTAAGCCAATAAAATACAAGCCTTAGATAGATTTTTAACAGGCCAGCTTTTATTCAACAATTAAAAGTAACTGTTTAAAAGGTCTAAACCAAGCACATTAAATGTTACTATCCCAATAATCCATTAAGTCTTTTATAATGCAGAGCTACTTGTGTTTTCACTTATTTATTTTGTTGTTGTTGGAGGGGAACTGGTCAAACGCTACACTACCTTGCAAAACGGTGTCTATTATCTTAAAAATCTCTAATCAGTCTCTGGTCAGAACATAGTTATATTAACCTACATTAATATTTGTGTCGTGACAATAAGACCCAAGCTATAAGCAGGTACTTCCTTCTTCACATCTTTCCCCATTGTCAGTGTAAATGGAAATCATTTTCTTACTGTAAGGCCAACATGGACAAATATAGCCAAACATATTGCATATACCGTATATACACTACACCTATGTATATGTTGTTCAATTTTTCTGTTTTGTACATGCTGTGTGTCCTTTCTGTACCTGGAGTTTGGAAGTTGATGCGTCTCATCTCCACAGGGTCTGTCGGGTGGTGGGGTGTAATGTCAGCGTTGTTCAGCAGACATTTTGTGCGTGGTTCTGACTCTTTTCTTTTGCGGCTGGAGAGTAAGACAAACAAAGACAAAAAAGAGGGGAAGACATACAACAGAAACAGAAAAACATTTAATGAGCAAGAATTGGGGGGCCGAGAACGCGTACCAAGTACGCAAAATTAACCTTCATCCTCACTAATTAACAACATCTTTTTTGCTGAGGCAGGCTATTTTGTCTTCCCCTGTAAAATGCAATAAAGTACGGCTAAACCTTACCTGTCAGGTTTGCTGTTTCCAGAGAAAGCAATAGGAGTCAAATAAATATATAAAGATGGTGAAAACAACACACAAGGAGAAAGGGAGAGGGGGGAGGCAAGAAAAGAGATAAATCAATAGAGAGCAGTTTAAAATTCACAGGGGTCACTGCCGGGCTCACAAAACGCGTGATAAAGCTCATCAGCATTTGGAGGAGGTGTGTGTGCATGTGTGCACATGTATCAGTGTGTGAGAACAAGTGAGTATTCAATGAAATGTACAAGTGAGTGCATACATTCATGAGCCTGTGTTTGTGTGTCAATGTACGTGTGTGTGCTAATGTGTGTGCACGAAGGTGCAGATACAGAAGGGAAGGGGAATGTCAGGGCCAAGGGCAGACCCAGGAAACACTGTTCACCAGGGAGAGGTGGAGGGGGAGATGGGAGAGCGAGGAGGAGAGAAAGAGAAGAGAAAAAAAGAGAGAGATCCAAGGAGAGATGTTACTCTCCCTAACCACCAAGACAGAGGTAAGGCAAGGTCAGACACTGAGGGATCATCTGACAGTAGCAAGCTGTACTTGTGTTGCACCTTAAAATAATTCAGGGATCTTCCCTGGTATGTAGGGCAACCTCTTACACCACTGTTCAGTTGGGACTTGGAGTCACTGAGATTAAAAGCTACAACTAACTGTAAAACAAGGGCGCAATATTGACTGTATAGGTATGTTGCAAAGCCCCAGGGTGCTGAGGAATTGTAAATTCATTTAGACTTGTTAAAGGAAGAAAGCTACCTCGTCTAAGGTTCGTCAAGTATAAAATAAGAGTTTGATGTCCACCACTAGAAAATAGGGTCACTCACTCCTTAAAAATGATTAATACATTTTAAGCTGATAATGGTTAAAACGACTAGTGAGCAACACTGGTATAACACCTGAATGCAATATTAGGTATATACCTCTATACCTCTTTAAAAACATGTCTGTGATATCTCTTGATTGGTAGATTGTGCCACTCTCAGTCCAGTTATTGAGCACCATCTCAAAGAATCTCCTCCTCTCTCCTTTCTCCAACCCCCTCACTTCCCACAACCATCTTTTTCACAAGAAAAGCTCTTTCATATTTACATGCAACAATGTTGTTGGGTCTTTGAATATCATGCTGCTATGAATACAAAATAGGCCACACTTTCAACATGCTCCCTCACATGCAATAATTTCCCAATAGCCCAATTCCCCAGTTACAATGCAAATAACTTGTTTAACATCACATTGCAAGAAAATCTTCATTGTGTGTTGCTGGATAAAAAAAAAACCCTGAGATTACACAGCACATTTACCATAATGAAGTAATAACATGGATCACAGATTGCTTGTGTAGACCAGTGGATAGAGCAAGGCACTAACAATGCAAAACTAAAGGGTTCAATTCCCTGTATATCGTAATGATAAGATCATGCTTATTAGGGTGGAAAGATCCAATTTTATATTTCTTTCCAGAGAAAAGCATTTTATACTGGCCACTAAGTATAAAACATCATTGTCTTGTATACTACTAAGATAAGATAAGATACACCTTTATTAGTCCCTCAATAGGGAAATTGCAGAAACCTAACCCCAAGTGTAATTTTTTACCATTTGAGGTTGAACAGTGTTAGTTTTATACTGTAAAGTCCAAATACAGGTCCAACTGCATTCTCCACAAAAAAGCAACAACAAAAAACAGTATGCTCACTTTTTATACAGGAGAATGGCAATGACGATGCAGATGATGAAGACCACAGCCAGGACTGGGCCCACCACCCATATCAGTCCATCACCAGTCTCTACTGGCAGGGGGTCCACCACCAGTTCAGGAGTCATCACTGTGTCGGTATAAGGGCTGGTAGCAAACATTTTCTAAACAGAAAAATCAGGAAGACGTTAACATTAAATACAATCCAGGTTACAGCATGGTACCCAAACTAACCAGCACCAAATGGACAAAAATGTAAATACTATGTAATTTGGATTGAATAGAACCATATTAAATAGACCTGAAATGTGTTAAATTCAGATTACCAAAACTGAAGTAAAAAATTATACCAAAACGAAATGATTAAATCCAGAAATTGACTAAAAGTAAATAAACTGAACTGTGTTAAACTGGGCTAAATTGGTAACTCACCCCGGCCGTGGCATTGAGTTCAGCCAGCAGAAAGAAGACATACTCCTGGCCAGGTTCAAGAGGCTTGTTCTCACAGCTGCTGTGGCGGTGGTCAGATCCCACCGTGAAGCTGGACGGCAGTTGCCTGAAGCAGGCCGTGATGTAGGGCTTCCTCTGGTCAAGCTGAGCAAGCTGACGGCGTGAACGGCGCTTCGGGCTCACCTCCCGCAACAGCTGATCGATGTAAAAGGGTATCTGTTTACTTTTTTTAATGTATTTCGTTGTGAATCTTTCAGATTTTTCTGTTTCTACAACATCAGTCCCAAATTAGCTTAGCTAATAATTTATTCTGATGCGGTCAAATGATGATGTTGTTCAATGATGATCAAAAGATAGACACATTAATAAACTCTTCAATTTTGAGAATGTATCTATTACAGGAATACAGGTAATCAAATGTTTACAATAAATAAGATACTGGATTTAAGTGGTTGTTCTGTACAAGAACAAGATCGCTTTCAGTGAACTGAGTGAAACCAAAGGAAAAAAACTGTGGGTGTAACTGCATCCTTGCATTGAAAAAGCTACTAACTGTCTGACAACGTGCCATGTAACCAAGCCCCCACCAGCACCACCACCGCCATCCAACCCCTCTCATTCATTTCAAACTGCAGACAGAGGCGAGCACTAAGCAGAGGGAATGTGTGTAATCCCAAATCCAATAGGGAGGGTTACTGTTGATCTGGCACTCAAGGTGACCCCGAGCTATGGGAAGAGTTGGAGTGGAGACTGTGTAATTCTCTATTCTGCATGCTTGGGGGGATAAATTAGCATAGCTGAGATGTTCTTACATTTGTGCTATGTGTGCCCATGTCTGGTACATGGTGTGTACAACACAATTTGCCTAGTCCATGCAACTGTTAATTACACAAACACGTGTCTCTGGAATTCCTCCCTAAAAACACTGTTTTGCCACTTCAAAACAGAATGTGTTAATGCAGGTTTGAACTTGCCTCTTCCTATTACATATGCTTAATTCTTTCGGAGTCAATACACCCAATTGATATGATAATTTCTGGTTTGCCAGAATAGCCCCATACCTTTTGCTTTCAAAATAACCTACCTCTTCCATGTCCATCTCATCAGGGTTCTTCAGGTTTTTGACAGTTCCAGAGGTCCTCTTAAGTGGCACCACAACCACATAGAAGTTCCTGGAAACCCAGCACCAAAGCCAATTATGAATAAATCATAGTAACTCTGCATTTTAGGAGAAACCATTCATCACAGAGTTGACAGAAAATGTAAGCAATTATTCAATACTTGCAAGGGGTCCAGCAATGATTAGCATGTTAGAAATCATAAGACCTAAACTCTCATTTCTACACATCATCAACAGACGTAAACCTAAATACCCAAACCTCAAAGATAATTCAGACAGAGCTTGCAGAACCCATCTTTCAGCACGCTATACTCACTTGACATCCTTGTTATCGAGCGGTGGGAAGGACATGGTGAGCATGTTGTCAGGCTCAGCGTAGATGTCCAGCTTGGGTTTCTTGACCAGGATGAGGGGCGCGGTCCTGGCAACCACGCGGTGTCGTGGCCCACCATCGATGCTTTCTTGGCAGGTCACCCTGAACTCATAGGTGGTATTGTGCCTTAACCCAGTGACAAGCACCCTCATCTGCCTGGCATCCACATCCATCTTCTGACGGTTGTACTCAATCTAGAGTTCAATAGATGGTCCGGATGTTTAATCAATAATTGGTTGGAGAGATAGCTGGATGTATGATAATTTTGGTAGGTCAATAAATTAGTGGTTGAATAGACATGAATGGGCAGGTAAGGGGGGCATATTTAAGTAAGAAGAGATGTAGGTAAAAATGGATGTGCATTCTGATGATTACATGAGTGACTGAATGGGTATGTTGGAAATTATTATTATTGAGAGGTGAATTATTGCAATTAAATATGCAAATGTATAGCAAAAAATCAAGCCATTTTCAATTTCAGAAAAACAGATCAGTTCAGTTTCAGAATGTGATTTTTTAAAACAACTCAGTTGACAGTTGAAATAACGTTTTTGGCCTACATTAAACTCACCGTGCATTTGTATGGAAACCTGCTTTCAGAAAACTTCCATGCAAGGACCACTGTAGTCTTGGTGGCCCACTTGACAGTGAAATTCTTTGGAACATCTGTTGAGTGGACAAATGCAAGAAAAAAACAAAAACAAAGACAGTGTATCTTCAGTGAATTGAACATGTATAGAGACCAAGGAAGGAGAAACAAAAGAAGAACGTTTGATTTAAAAAAAAAAAAATACAGTTGTTCCCCTGCAACGTTCCTCTGGGTTGGAGAGTGTAACGGTGAGCTGTGATTGGCTGTGAGAAGGGCAACGCCATTGGTTAAGACACACAGCACATAAGACTCATGGACGACAAACCCATGGAGCACAAGGGTGCACCCACTGGCTAGCCATCGTGGGTAGTGCCAACCCGTGTCACCACTGTCTTTGAACCCGTGACCACTTGAGGATTAACAATTGACCCATATGGTCGAATTGTCAACTGTTTCGATGCCTCTACTTAGTCTGGGTTGGCACTGCCAACGTGCTGCCAGGCGGGCATTTAGACAGACCCAAAACACAGCATGCCAACAGTTCTGAGCAGTGCATCTGGGGGATGCCATGCCACAAGCTGTCCCATTAAGAGACAGGGAAAGGGGAAGGAGGAATTAGGAAAGGGAGGGGGTTAGGAAGGTATATCTCAAAACAAACCCAAAACCAAAAATAAAACATAAATAACCAAAATCTGCTTCCTGTCATCTTAAAATCGTCCAAACGTTCTCTTGGAGTGACTGGGTTTGACTGAGGTCCTACCTTGTTCGAAAACTGGGGATGTGAGATGGCATTAGCTGTGTGAGTGTGCTTGGCAAAGGGTTGCAAGGATGACTGACAGGAGTGTCTGACCAAACAGCACTTACCTTGAAATTCTAGGCTGCTCTCCTCTTTCTCAAAATGACTGACTATAACTTACTGACTTGGGTTTTACCTTGTTTGGGTTAGTGAAGTGAGTATCCCACGGCAAACAATTTTAATATCAATCTTTTCTTGAGGAGAAGTGGAGGTGGTTGAAGGAGGGGTGGGGCAGTTTTCATTTTTGGGTTGTTGCAGATTGTTTTTAGCCAATTTCCAACCCCTTGCTAACTGGGTTGGGAAAGAACAGGCAAGCCCTACCTGTTGGATCAAAGGCCACCGTCCGATACTGGATAGGCGGGCTGTAGGGCCCTGGACCTACACTGGTGTGTGCACGTATTTTTACATCATACGCCGAGTTCGGTTTGAGGCTGTTGAGCATATAGCTGGACAGGCTGGGAGGCAAGTGGAGCTCCCGTGGTGCTCCTCCGGAACCGGCTTCCTTATAGGCCAAAGTGTACTCTGTGATTACTCCGTTCCTTTCCGCTAGCACGGGTGGGGACCAGGACAGCTGCACTGAGCAGCATGTCACGTTGGAGGCCTCATCAATTTGAGGGTATCCCCCTGGCGTATTCTCAGGCACACTGAGTTCTAACACAGCCTCTTCCCCAAAGCCCCCTCTGCTCTTGGCTGAGATTTTAAAGAGATAGGTGGCCCCCCGGTGAATATTGCCCACAGAGTACTGTCGTTCTTGAGGAGCAAATTCCAGTGTGGCCAAAGGAGAGACATCTTTCCGACCAAACTGGAGCCGGTAACCCTGTAGGTCCATGCCATTGATCAGGTCTGGTGGGTCCCAGCGTACCATAGCTGATGTCTCTGAGTTCTGAGCCACTGACAGATAGGGCAAACCAGGCACTGCACAGAAAAAGAAATAAAACAAATGTAAATGTTAATCACAAACTGAACAGACACCAGGAAAGCTACAGTAGCTTGATTGAGGTAATTGAGGGAGTGCTCTTTTTAAGATTATTTTTTTTGCAGTTTTGCCATTATTAGATAGTGACAACCCTCCTAGACTGCTTTGATTTACCTGTATGATTATAGTTTATGTACCAATTAATTTCATCTATCCATCAGGTAATACCCTAACAAACCGAGTCAGGTTATGTTGTATGGAGATCCTCAGAGCCTTTAAATTCTTAAGTGATCGCTGTACCCATTACCATTTCATGATACTCAAAATCATTTCTGTACTGCAAAGCATCACTAAAACTTTAAGCAGAGAACAGTGCCTCTGTCAGTTGTAAGAGTCATCTCTTGTTGTAAAATGGATGATCTACGCTTGGGGTCTAGACACCATTCTTCAGAGTGGCCCAGTTTTGCTGCTCTTATGGATGACACATGTCTCATCTTAACTCTCCTTTTAAAGCCCCATCAGTGCGATAGAGGCAGGAGCAGTTATGGGAATCCTTCAGTTCTCAGGTAGCCGCCAAAGCTTTGTGAGAGATGAGTGTGGCTGATTCGCACTTGAGCCAAATCTCTCTGTAAATAGATTATATCTTGACCCACTCATCTACGTCCCTCCTTTCTCAAAAATACAAGGCAGTGGCAGGACAGATAACTGGCAAATATAAGTGAGGTTACAACTGCAGACATATACACTGCTAGTGATGTACTCAATTGCAAAATACGTTTGCCATTTTTGTATTATAAGAATTACTTGATGAAAAATATAATGCTAGTAATACAACACTGTCAAGTTTATTTACCATTACAAATTCAATTTCATGCTACATGAGATTGTGAGACCATTGGTGAGAATTTCGGCTATCTCTGTTAATTTCTCTTCAAAAAGCTTGCCAACTGGGTCGGCAAACTGGGTCGGCAGGAAATTGGTAGGTCCTGGCAGTGAGAGCTTTCTCAGCATAAATTAAAAACGCTGAATAAGCTGAATACAAATTATAAAATCTAGTGTAATGTATGACATACATTTCATCACTTTACATCCAAAGTTTGTCAACTGTTACACTACCTTAAAAGGCGATTTGTCATAATTACATTGCAACCCATGCGGATACAATTCAGAAATTGCATGCAAGTACATCAATGTCATCAAATATGCTGAACTGCTTCGAGTACTATAGAAACAATAAGAGATGTCATTTTTAAAAATGTAGATTTAAACAGCATCTTTTTTTTATACCCTTTTTGTTTACATGTTGTGTCTTATGTACATCTGCTTGTGTGTATCTTTGTGCATAAGGGACAGTGTGTATGCGCATGCATGTGTTAATGTGTGTGATGGTATAGGCTCCAGCCATCTCCAACTCCTACTGTATATTACCATTCCACCTGCACACAAAGCTATTTGGCTTGTTGCCCAGTATGGACTTAAAGTAATTTGGAGAAGCTAACATTAGTCTGAGGCAAAAGTACTTCCTCTCAGTGGAATAGTATCATTGTGTGTGTGTGTGTGTGTGTGCACGTATGTACCTATAGTATATTCTGATGCCAAGATGCAAGTGTTAATGTGTGCGTAGTAAAAACATGCACACAACACATTCCACTCTACACAGTCCCCTCTCTCCCCTTGTATTATTCATTTCCGCTTGCTAATGGTCTTCTTACTGAGGGCTGTTTCTAGAGGAGGGTTGGTGGGTGGATGGTGGCCAGTCAGCTGAGCCTTTGCCGGTAATGGAAAGGCAGGGGCACCGAGTGTTGGGTGAGACGAATCTTCTTAATACTCCGCGGCTACATGCTATTGCTCAGCTTGGTGTCATTTAAAAGCCCACTCAGCCTTCATGCTCACCGCTAATCAAGGAAATAGAATCAGAGATAATGATTCTGTGATGACTCTGTGATGACTGTGTCTGTGTGTGTGTGTGTGTTCCATTTTGAATTTCTGTGCTTCGCTTCTAACCTCAACAAACCTTTATGGCCCTGAAACTATTTCATTATTTGTACATTTAAAACAGTGGCCTATTGCACACTAGGGAGAAGGATCATGGGTACTGAGCCAGCAGATTGGTGTTGGAAGGAGGTGGGGTTGTTCATTGTGTGTACGGTGTGTGTTCAAGTGTGTGTGTGGTGCTACAGGGTGATGAGAGAGAGCCCAAGGGCATGGTGAGTGGGTGAAAAATGAGTGAATGAGAGATGATGAAGGTGACTGGGGACAAGGAGCAATCTGCTGCAAAGAGGGCCCAACAGGGATATGAGGAGGCAGAAGTGTGTGTGTGTGTGTGTGTGTGTGTGTGTGCCTGTACATGAGTGATTCTGGGGTTCTTGGACACCTTGATTGTCCCATCTCTCTCGCCACTAACACTCTCTCTTATTCTTTTGCCATGTCTACCTTTACACACTGCCCAATCCCCCCTTTCATTTCCTAACCTCCTCCCCCAACCCCTGCATCCCTCTCTCTCTACGTCCATTTCAGGGCCGACCCTGGTTCAATCCCTTCTTGTGGGCCTCCCAGCACGTTTCCCATCAGGCCAGAGTATTAACAGCCTGCTGTTGACACTCACTCAGCCTGATTGAGAAAAGGGCGATCAGGTTTCGTTCTCATTTCCTCCCTCTCTTGTGCACACCACGCGTGCACACTCACACCAACATATACATACAAACAAACATATTACCTGCAAATGACATGGTGCACATACATTATATGCACTTTTTAAATCATCTGTCACCCCGGATGTATGGCTCTTTGCTTTGTGATGCTCTTCTTGCAATCGAAAATAATCTCCCATTGATTAACCTGTGGCTATAGCCTGTCTGCGGAGACTTAACATATCTAATGACGAGGAGGGTGTAAGAGTTCTTTTTTAAAGTTAGGACAAATCCATCACTCTTCCATCTACATTTTCCTCTGTTTTTAATTTACTCTGCTTAGTGAAGGAGTGTGTGTGTGTATGTGGCAGGGGTTCATGGAGGGAATTGGTAGGGTAGGAAATGCCATGAAGTCAAATCTGTTTGACTATCAGATGCCTATTTGGAGTGAAAGGGCTATAAAGGAAGCAAGAAAGAGAGAGAGAGAAAAGAAAAAGACAGAGAGCCAATCAGTAAGTTACTAAACATGCAATAAGGGAATCATGGCTGATGTTTCAAGTCAGCTATCTGCAGTCAGCATGGGAATAAGAATCCACACCTTTTTAAACACCCACACATGCATGAGTCAGCACCCATTCACAGGATGCAACAATTGAAATGAAGTGCCGTGCGACTGGAGGATGGGAGTTTGTAAGTGGTCAAGATACTACAAGGCCAGAACGCACCACTAATGTCTTCAGTGCAAGTCTAACAACAGTGTAACTGAGTTCATTTGAATCTAAATCTACTCTGTCTTGCAGTACAATTAATGAATAATGCAAACCACTTCACATAATTACAAGCAGCACACATAAAACTTCCAAATATAATTTCATCCATCTGTCCATCACTTACATCATCATCATCATGATACACAGTAAAACTTAAATGCTGACTTCCAAACTAGTGCACTATCAACATTAATATTAAAATATTAAAACAGTATCAGCAAGTATAGAACTAAAAGAGCTTATCAACATTACCTTTCATGACTGGGTTTTTAAATCATCCACCGATACTGTGTGTGAAGTTGCCAAATGCAGCTGGCTTTGAACAGACTGTTGAAACTTCCTTGGTATTTTGCTTTCCCTTAATTTTACATTTATAGTGCTTTTTCATAAGATGGCCTTCTCCCTTATATGACGATACACACATGTCAGCTATTCTCCTAAGGCACCGCTCTCTGACTTGTTCTTTCATTTTAATATGATTTCTTTACAGTTTTTTCCTTGTACTGTATGCTCAGAGGCTCTCAAGTTAGAAGTGCTGTGCAACTCCTTCTACTCAGTTATTTTAAAAACTTTCTTAAGACAGATGCCAGTATTTTTTTTTTCACTTGAACCTGAACAAGAAAATAACATAAAAAGGATGGGCATTGATTGTTACTCCTTTCCGCTGAGTGAAAAACTCTTCAGCGTGCAGATGGGATGGCAGAATAACACTTTCAGACATAAGCATTTAAATATTTTGTCAATAAAGGCTCTTTTTGGCCCCCTCAAAAACTTTGTCTCACATTGGCCATGGTTAAAGTTGTTCCTCAAAGCAAGAGTTTGGAAAGCATGAATTGTGAAAATGCACTTTTCAAAGGCTTTCATTCAGCAAACAAAGACGGTTCCAGCAGAATGAACGCTGTTTGTCTGTGACTCACAAATAGGTGCACACTTCTACTTGTTTTTATATCCCAAACAATCCAGAGCTTTGGATACCTTCTGAAAAAACTACCAAAAAGGCTTGTTGGAATGTCTGGAAGATGAAAAAACTTGTCCGTTGATGGGAAGTGACTTTTAAGTGGCACGAAAACATACTCTATTTATCATGATGTTTAGTACTGACGTAATTTATCAGACCTTTATGTCTCCTAAAAGGAACAAAACTATGACGTAATTGCTTACTTTAAGGGCATGCTTTTCTGTAAAAAATATATTTTAAGATCTGTTGTATAAGTTCTATGTTTGTGTGTGTTTTAAAAGTAGAATATTTCATATATTTTCACCACATTTTTAAAGTGTGCCACATGCTTTGAACTACACTACCACACTCACTTTACATTCACTCATTCGCATGCTGCAGCCCCCCTGCTGGACCTTCATACAGTCCAACTCAGCAAGTAAGTGTTACGGACAATTGGAATAATGTGAAGCACGTTGAAGTTTGTGCCTAGGCGTCTAATTTGGTTTAATTACCTGAAAGCCAAAACATTTAGTTTGCATTCCATGAGGTGCCTTGTCAAAATATATAGTCAACACATAATAGATATATATGGTTTTTGAATGTCTAATATGACACTGGTCTTTGTAATAATATGGCTCTAATGTATAATTCAGTGATTTTGTCACATTTCAGATCAGAAATGCTCTACAGGTGTCCACTAAGGTCGAGAAATAAGTGGGAACCAGTGGGAACCCTGCAATTCACAAGGCCATCCTAACATTCCTCAGAACAAGAAGGACAACCACTTCAC
Organism: Nannoperca obscura; assembly: GCA_036024295.1. NCBI lineage: Eukaryota > Metazoa > Chordata > Actinopteri > Centrarchiformes > Percichthyidae > Nannoperca > Nannoperca obscura. The sequence goes on from JAVQJL010051815.1 coordinate 24,480, forward strand.
CTGTGAGTAAGGCTGCTGAGACTCATCATTTCCCCACCTCTCAGCCCTCCCCCTTTTCTATTTATCTAGGCCCCCTGGCAAAAAACATTTCTCTACACTTCAATAATAAAAAAGAAGAGGCTTTCCCTCTGAGGGACAGACAGAGTGCGCTAGACAGACATATCAGTCAGCTGGCCCTGACAGGAGGATGGAGAGTGACAGCACTCAGTCAAGCCCCTTTGGCAGTGTCGCACTCCTTGACGCTTCTAACACATACACACACCTGTCCACATACACCTGTCAGGATCTGGGAAATTTGCCTGTGTTTGTGTGTGTTATGTTGCGAGGATGGGGTGTGTATCAGTTGGTCTGTTTTCTTTTGTGTGCATGCACATTTGTGCATGCCATGCCACAGCATGGGTCTGCATGTATATGTGTGATCAATGGTGAAGAGATGTGGAGTGATGCATTAACAAGTATGTATAAGTGAAAAGGTATGTATGCAGTACATATTGGCTTTCTGAAGTCTCCCAATGGCGACTGACAGAGATGCTCACATAAAAGGACGCCCCTTTCTTGGCTTGACGCTTTAAATTCACTCAAAGAAGGTTTTCACACTCTCAAGCAGCCAAGCCTCACAGGTTTGGATCATGTTCATGGTAACTAAGCTGCTAGCTTCAAAACAAGATCAAGTGGTCCAGTAAAACTGGTGTGTCTACTGGTGATCACAAGGAAAAAGAAGAAGACCAGGCTTTGTACTGTAGACTGCAGGCATTAGCCTCCAGTATTTTATCCTTAAAGCTCAAAGCAACGGCCCAACAGGGGTTTTCAGGCTGTCATAATCTGTCTGAAAAATCTCACACCGCCTTCTCAACTTAACTGAACTGTTCTTGAATCCAGATATACCTCAGAATGGTTTATGGGAAAAACATCTTAGATACAATTCAGTAGATGAATATTATTGTAAAATAAAATGAATGCAAAAGTCCTAACACGAGACATACGAGACATTTCCAAATAGGTTTGGATCTGTTAAACACACCACGTTGTGGCTGTAATAAGGGTCCCTCCAATGTTGATAATCACATACAGAGATGTTAGCCTAGCAATAACATCTGGATGATGGTGAGGAACCCCTGAGCAACGTCCCACTTAGCCAAAGGTTGAAAAAGAATACGCTACATTTATTGCCGCATTAACAAAGACTCTTTAAACAAACCAACGAATAAATGATTTATCATTGTACTGACCTGCCCCTTTGGTCACCACCAGTTTGGGTTTGCTCCGGGCTCCATCCCCCTTGGTGGTGTATGCTGCCACCGTGATGGAGTAAGTGGTGTCTGGCTTGAGTCCTCCGATGACCATTTCCTATGGGAGACAGGAAAGAGAAAGGAACAGGAAAATGTCAAAATGTGTCTTGCTTTTTCGATGATTTGACCCTCCTTTCATGCAGTTCAAACTGCCTTATGCAGAATGTTAATCTAAGTGAAGTGTCTTCTGGTCGTGTTTATTAATTTTCAAGAGGCATGCATTAAATGTAATGTTTTTACCCCAGTGGAAAGGGAGACCACTCCATTAAGTAAATCCTTTAAAATGCCAAGGTGGAGGAAGGACATTAAGTATGTAAATGGGAAAAAGTACCCCTCCTTATTCCTTTAGCAATATTCCAATCAACAACTTAACTTTGTGATAAATGCATGCTGAATACATCCTGCCCATACGCTGGCAGTTTTTACTTCAGCCATTAAGTTTCCTTGAGTCCTCTTCAAAGAGAGGCTTCCGATCAATTCTAATGAATCTTTCAAGGGAGCAGGTTTGAACGAATGCAGAATGAGGTTTTTAACAGGCTGGTTGGCAGAGGGATGGGAGAGGTCAATAAAGGTAAATGAGCTATAAGTACTGTCTTGCACTTGAGATGGTATTCACGTAATGCAGATGGACTGGGGTTTCAAATCTGGGTTCAAAATAAGTGTACAATTTGTTTGAAAAATAATTCTGCAATGGTGAATGATCAACAGGGATGTGATGAGGATTTTACAGTAGGTATCAGGGATCATACATGGATGTTATGTAGACTACTATCTCAATATTTTTAATTACAAAGATACAAAAAAAAGGCTTAGGAAAGCACAGTATTTCTAAGGCCCCATATAGAAAAATTAAATAATATGGTTTAAAAATCACGCACACAAGAAAAAAACACACACAACCAGAGCACAAGACAAAACACCCTGTATCCACACAACACATGACAAAAGTAGCATTAGCATTCCAGGCACAGTAGACAGTGGATATTGCATCAGCCACCATTTTGTAAAAGCTGGCTGGCAATAGAAGTTTGTCCTCTTTTTTCTTAGTGGCGTATAGTGATAGTGTAGAGGTTGGTTGGCCAGACAGCTGAGGTGAAACCTTTGTGCCACTTTGTTATCCAAACGTTTTCAATAAAGACTGGACGGGTTGTGTAAACTGTAAATCCAACCAGGTTGATGCAATACCCGCTGTTTATACCCTTTTAGCTACACAAAGCACTCAGGCAAAACTTCGTACTCACATATTCAGCTGTATCGTCCGTTTCCCACTAACCCCCCCCGCCAAAGAGGAGAGTGCAAGAGAGAAAGAAATATTTTTTTAAAGAAAGAGAGAAAAAAGAAAGGGAAGAAATAGGATTGTGAGAGACAGAGGCATTAGAGGTTTGGGAGCAGAGGGTTGGTATCAGAAATAGGTCACTGGTTTGTGAGGTCAGGAGAGAGAGAAGCTGTTTGAAGCTTGTGTTATGAGGAGCAGCTTAGACAAGACAGAGCTGTAAAGGTCTGCCTGTGGGTCCTGGAGCTATTTAACCATGTTACTGTGCAGCTAACAAAAAGCTACCTTTGTGTTATAGCCAGCAGTAACATTAAGATGTAGCTGTTTAAGGGTTTAATGTAGAGGTAATTTTAAAATACACTAACAGAAATATGCAACAACATATATACTTTTGCCTGGCATTCTTTGTTGAGTGCTGGATCTTATAACTTAAGTTATTTAACTTAATACTTATTATAACTTAAGTTATTAAAGGTGCTTCAGGAGTGCTTCAGGAGTACTTTCAGCAGTAGGATGATCCTTCCTAAATGCACTACTGAGCGCCACAGGAAGTCCTTCCTGCCTGTGGCCATCAGACTATACAACTCCTCACTTTGACAGACAATGAGGGGGTGGAGGAGAACACTGGACTCTAATGCAATAACTCCATCAATCCTCTTATGCAATTAACTTGGGTGAAATGGCATTTGTATCTGTATTTTGCTGTTTATTATTATTATTCTTTTTTCTTTTTTTTTCTTCAATAGCTTCTGTTGAGCACTGCAGCTTTATCAAAAACAATTTCCCTTCTGGGATCAATAAAGTATTTCTGACACTACCTA
>JAVQJL010051825.1:0-26155 GCA_036024295.1 Nannoperca obscura
CACTGTGTGTGTGTGTGTGTGTGTGTGTGTGTGTGTGTGTGTGTGTGTGTGTGTGTGTGTGTGTGTGTGTGTGTGTGTGTGTGTGTGCTTTGTGCTGGCCTCCATTGTGTACCCGAACACACAAACATGGTCGAGCAGAATCGCTGACTGTATCAAAACATCCGCGTGAAACACAGTGATCTGTGAAAAGTCACATGATCTGTTCTGCTCTGTGGAGCACAGAGTCTAGTAGTCAGTACTGCGGCAGTAACTGTGCTCATATTAACAAACAGAAGATGGAGAAGGAGGAGAGGAAAACATGATTTTATGAGAACAAAAGTTTGTACTAATGCCTTTTGTTGTCTCCAGGCAGTAACAAACTCCAGATGGAAATTAATTACAAATGGTTTGTGTTTGTCATCGCTTCTAACTTTATATCAATTACAGTAACATAGTAGTATAATAGTATTAGTCTGATAGTAGTATTTAACTATATTAATCTGTAAATCTTTTCAGTGCTACACTACTTATTCAGCAACATTCAGGCCCTTGTACCCACACACACACATTAACACGTTAACATTTGAACGGGTGGTGATCATTTGTGAACATTATCTTGTTGAACATTAGGCTACCTGTACGTGTCATCAAGTGTTGTTGGCAACACAGTTTGTTGTCTGCATCAATCCAAAATAAGAATCCCACAAGACTGTTGCTGACCTACAAAAAAAAATCCATGGGACACTCAACACAGCAGCAGCTGGATGATTAATTAACATCTCTTACTGTAAAATCAGTCTAGAACTGGGCCAGCTCAGCCTACTTGTTGTAAGGATGTAAGATCAGCAAGTTTTAGGAAATTACATTTAAAAAATACAGAACCAAAAGAGTCGTTCGTGAGTCGGGTTACTAGTGGTGGGCGATCGAAATCAACTGGGTTACTTAAAAGAACCGGTTTCACTGTGTACAGTATAATGAGTACTGCAGCCTCCCAGGGCTGTTAGTAGAGGTCTTCCCAAGTTCAAAATCTGAAAGAGACCTGTGGCAAACATGCATTATTTTTCTGGAAAAGAGACACTCTGACCCGGTCTGCAGAGTTCAAGTAGAAAGATAATGATCCAAATAATTTCTCCATTATTAGTGGATAAGACTTCAAATAGATGTTTAGTCTTGTTTAGCCCATGAACAAAGATCTTTCATAAATTGCAAGGTCTGCGAGGTCTCCACAGAGGGCTGTAAAATAAAAGTGACCATCTATTTTCTTTAGTTATGGTGACAGCTGACATTGTTGTCTGCTGTCCTAGATGATGTGTGGGTTTATGTGGGGGGTTAAATTGTGAGGGAGGCAGCAGCAGCAGCACAGAGATACAAGTTTCTCCTGAGGCCATGGTCCATATGGGAGCTAGCATAATTTTTTTAAATAATTCTTTCTTTTCAACTTCACCCCTGCTGTCACAGAAGGACTGCATCACATTGTCTTTATTTTTCTTGCTGTGGCTCAAACTTAATCACTTTTACCTTGATCACTTGCGTGTAGTGATCGCTGGGAGCCGGTTGCAAGTCTTTGGAAGTTAGTTGTATGATAGTGTAAATATAGACTTATGCATTACTAAATTAGAACTGGATGCATACAAACCAGTTATGTTAAGATTTCTTGCCATTAAATATTTTACACTCATGTAAACCACGTGTAACTAGTGTAACTGTTTTTCTCCATGTATGCAGATATATATAACAAAGTAATACCTATATTAACAAAGGATTGGTATTTAAGTTTAAAATAGATCATAAATAGTTTGGCCTCTAAAACTGTTGTACATGGCAGTTGTGCTACATCTAGTGATGCTACAGTGACTGTTTGTGACTGCTTTTGATTGCATGGCGTCCCTGATGTTTCTTCGCAACTACTAAAGTTTGTACCAGTAAATCACATGTTTGAAACTTGCTAGAAGTTAGTTTAAACATAGATTCAGTCATGGATTTTATGAATAGCTGGTGCATCCCAATCCAGGCTCTTGGAATCGCAAAGCCTCAGTGTATCATAACAAAAAAAAACCATAGCCCATCACCGTCTTTTAGGTTGTTTTTTTTTTTGCAGGTGCATGTATTTTGTCAATACTACTGTACTTCAAATTGATGACAGTGTAATACTTTCGAAAAGTAAATTGCAATCTGTTGTTTTTGTCAGTGCTGGTCAGGCATTTTGAAGAGCAGGCCCGTGTGCTTCAGATCCCACGAGAGATCGGTCCATAACTCTAACCTGCCTCCACAAACTATCGATTCTCTGGTGCACTTTAGATGTAACCCAACTCTCAGCCCCCATCAATCCTCTCAGCCCCCTCTGCATCCTGCTGCAGCATTCAGAACTGCCTTCTAGGGTACCGGGTCTAACTGGAAAGTATTGATCCTGGCATGGACCTTCTGATTATGATGTGTTTTATGACTCTCTGGATGGGGGCTTTATTGTTTTAGTGGCTGCATCTGGTTTCTGATGATGGACTTGGTGAGGTCAGTGTAAGTGTAGAGGAGGGGAGAGGAAAGAAGTGAAGAGCAAAACAGAGAGAACAATAGAAAAAGAGAGAGACAGAGTGATGTGTTAGAGGGGAGAGTTTAATCGATACTCTAAAGCATGACATCATCGTTTAGCCGGTCTGGAGGGACATCAGGCACTCTGCCAGTAACCGACAACAGCCAGACCCTGGCCATGAATCATTAATGTCATCCGTTCATCCATCCCTCTCCGTTGGTTCACTCCAGTGTGATGTTACAGGCCAGGGCACCTTTAAGCTAAATTACGTGTTTGTCAACAACAACAACAACAACATCTGATTTCAAGTGCTGGTGATGTGTTGAACTCATTAAGAGAAAAGAAGCAAAACACGCTCAATCACAGAAAAATTACATACAATTACTAGCAATATGTGTTTTAAAGATAATGGTTTTGCATGATTTATTGGTGTGTCTAGTTACGCATCTCTTTGGAATAAAAAAATAATTCTTGTACCACTTTTTTCTAGTTTCAATTTCTTGTTTGTACCATTGGATTGTATTTTATCTTCATCGTCATTATTTGTATTAGCTGTAGAAGTAGTAGTACAACTACAGGACTACAATATATGTATTTTAGATATTTTTCATATGACCCCACATAGGAAATTTAAAAAAAAGAAACATGTTGGAGATGGAAGAAACACTAGCCACACGCTAAATTAAGCAAACGTATTAGATGGTAAACAGGAGACATCCTCTACCTCACTTAGCTGACCTCTAGACAAGACAGCATGTCTCGTCTGGAGGTCATTTATTAAAGAAAGAAACGCGCACAAAAATACAAATGGTAGACCACACACATCTGAATATACGTGAGACAGACACATGCACAGACAGGGAGATGAAGAGAGGAAGACTCTGTGAATAGGGAGAGGACGATGTTAGTTAGTATTCCTGCTGTCTGGAAGTGAATTGGTCTCCTATGGATTATTAATGAAGAAGGGAGAGCCCATTGTAACCAAGTACTCTCACTCATTTTAACTTTAATGATCCAGACACATCCGAACTGCTGTATATCCTTACTGTTAGAGTTGAATTGATGGGCAGTTTGAGACACGCAAGCAGTCTTAATACAGTAGATACAGAGAAATACTCCATACTATAATATCTAAAATCTTTCTAAGTCCGGCAATATTTTAAATTTGTTTATTTATGGTAAATCTGATTAAAATGCGCCTTTCAAGTGCACATGGTTACAAAGTGTTTCCCAGTAATAAACGGGTTAAATGCATTTACAGTGCTAAAACAACATGACCATGTACAAAAATGGCAACACAATGCAAAGGAGTTATGCAGTTAAAACTGATGGGTCTTGAGCTGCTTTTTGAAGCTGTCCACTCATCCTTCTTCTCATTACTGCTTAACATCCACTTTCAGCCCTGTGGCAGCATACACAGCCAGTTTTCTCCTCTGATACATGAGAAGTCACCAGCTGCTTCACTGGCAGGGTGTAATGCAAGGCAAGGTTCAAGGCATGCTTTGAGAGATCCCACTTCCCCACCACACAGTCACCCCAATCCACCAGCAGTCTCGAGTGCAGTGGCAAAGACAAGATCTCTCAACGGCATCTCACACACGAATATTTTGAATTTGATTGGAGAGTCAGTATCAAGGATGTACTAAAAGAACTGGATACCAGTCTTCAAGATAGAGCCCATTTAATTGGGTGAACATAAGCACATAAGCCAAAACTTTTTTTTGTGGATTGCTTCCACATTCTGCAGACTATGGCACATGCCCATTAGTGTTTCATATCACTTTTCTTAGCTCTGGGAAAGTTTTACAAACATAAAACCTTTGATTGTTTAAATGGAATTCATGATACAAAGATACAATGTTTTACAGACGTCTCTTTCATCAGGGTGAAACCTTTTTTGGGCTGCAGGGGATTTTTTTTTACTGCAGTACTGCAAGTGGCCACTGGGACACATTGGCACCAAGGCTGTGGGGCGGTGTCGTATCCAGGTCTCCTAATACATCCATGGTCAGTATAAGGATATCAGTGGGTGTAATGTGAGACCTTTTTAGTGCACCTTGTCAACAGCCTGGCAGTTTAAACCACTTGAAAACGATCCAAGGAAGTCCTGCTAATGGAAGTAAAAAGACTCCAAGTGGGACTCCAAGTGAGTAATCCAAGTGGGTTCAGAAGGATGCAAGATTATACCATGGCTACTGAAACAAGATGAGTCTACCGTCACGTTAGCAGCTCTGTGAGGCCGCAGGCAAAGTGGTGCTCAGTCAGTGGAAGTTGCTTTGGATAAAAGCATCTGCTAAATGCCTAAATGTAATGTAATGTAATGATGACAATGCTCAGACGCTGATGTTTGGCAGATATGTTTACCGTGGTGGCCATCTTGGTAGGTAGCTGTTATCAGGCTAACATTTACTAATTAGCATTAAACACAAAGTACAGCTGAGGATAATGAGAATATAAAAAGTTTTGCAGGAATTTGGTCATAAAACTAAACTAAAAGTCTGACTTGATGATGCTGCTTGATGAAAGGTCAAGAGATCACCAAAGTCAAAATGATACATCCTCTGGGAGCCATGAATGTCTGTACACCAATCTATTTCATTCATATTTCACCGGGTATTTGAAGACTTTGACCTGCTGGTGGCACTCGATGAAAAGTAAACAAGGCACACTAAATTTATATAATTCATTCTCTGGGGAACATGAATGAATCTGTACAAACTGTTATGGCAATTGATCCAGTATTTGCAAAGATATGTCTGTTTTATTATTAGTGTGGCTAAAAATCCTCGTTCATCAGGTATAACAGGACAACTCCAGCGTAGCCTAGGTCAACGATTTAACCACTAAATCAGTGCTCAGGCTAAGGTATATTAAATTGCAGGTAACCATAGCAACATGACTTATGCTATCTCTGCTTCTGATGCTACAAGTTTACTCTCAATGGAAAAACAAACCTGACCACATCATATTTATACCACATAAACTTTGCTTTCCTTCATTTTCGTATATCATCTTGTATTATTGCTTATAGTTTCACCAACAAGTTTGACATACTTTGGGATGTATTTACATTGTGGGTCAGTTGGATACAAAATAGAAGCCACTCAAGCACTTGACATGCTAGTCAGGGAACTAAAAGTTAACTCTTAGTTACTGAAAGTAAGTTGTTCACCATCGGGACAAGCCTGCCTGTGGCACGAATAACAACATCAGCTGTGAGGAAGGGCAGATGTTGCAGACTCTCATCTTTTCACATGTGGGATCAAAGGATTCCCACAGTGGCTTCTGGAGTATCTAACAAAAAACCCCTTGAATATCTCCTTCGCTGGCTTAAAGAGAGGTGAGATGTCACTGTATATCCACAGAGGTTAGTCCCAACATTACTGCCACACATACGCAGACACCTAAACACATAAGCACATGTCTGTATACACAAACAAGTGTGTACATGCATAGAGGTAATTGTACTCTCTTACATTCACACTTCACCACACTGGTTATTGCTGTGCCCCAGTTGCCATAGTGACAGGGTGACATAATATTGCGCTATGTGTGTGTGTGTGTGTGTGTGTGTGTGTGTTTTGTCACACTTCACCCTCTCCCCGATCATGTTGAGTGTTGATTTGTGAGGATTTCATCAGTGCTTTGCCATAGCACTGGTGTGTGTGTGAGAGCGTGCGTGCGTGCGTGCAAATGCGTGTGGGTAAATATCAGCGTTTGCCCTTGCTTGTGGGAGTCACTGTGTGTGTGTGTGTGTGTGTGTGTGTGTGTGTGTGTGTGTGTGGATGACAAAACAGAGGAAACACTTGAGCTTGTCTGTCGGCACTCTGACCAGAAATAGGTCTTATAAACACCTACTCACCAGATAAGAGCCTCTTTTCCGTTGAGCCCCAGACTGAAAATCACTTTGATTACTCTGACTAAAGAATTACTAATTTTCTCCCCCTAAAGCAACCAGCTGAGAGCTGAATTTTTCTAATAATTGTCCACTTTATGGTTTTAATCAGGAAAAAATACTAAACTAGGAAATGTACAAGTCATTTTGAGTCAGATTAAGCCTTTAAGACTAAGAGTCAGTGCTTTAAAATAAGAGTAAGATACTGATATAAGATAGATCACTGAGTAAAGGTGTAAATGACATGTGATTCTAAATGATTGGTTTGTACTGTTTGTTTTCAGATGGCAAGATACATTATTATAGAAAATATGATAATTGCATGTGCTCAATTCTGTTATGTTGTTTTAGTTCCTTAATTTATATTTTTTTCCTAAAAAATCTAGGACTGATTTATTCTGGATTTCAAAAATGGGTGTTATTTGGATTTAAAAAATGAATAATTCAAAAATATTGTTGAAAATGAAAAACTGAAAATACCACTTGCAGCGCATAACTCTGCGAAGTTTGACCGTTTTAACTTTTACTTATTGGGGCTCACAATTATTAGCACTTTAATACCTCAGTAAAGTTGTAGATGTATTTACTTCAGGTTGCAAATAAACCCGGCCTCATTCACTTCGCACAGGATTCAATCTCGTTAAATCCTGACACATGAAATCGCGAGAATCCCCAATGTGCGGAGAGGCATTGACTTCTCGTTCAGGAAACACAGATGGTTTATATTCTTGTTTATATGACTGCATGTCAAAATAATACAGAGACATGTTGTTCAGACATGTTTTCTGCAGTGAGTGCAACAACATCAATTGAAGATATTGACGATAGAATCTTTGATAAAATGCTGTACAACTTTGTGGATGGTAGTTGGCTAGCAATACTAGCTTGTGAAATTTGTGCTTACAACCCCATCCGTGCTATTTCCTGCCTGCTTTTCCCCACACCATGCAAGTACATTTTTGCAAGAGGCTAATCTGGCGGAGAAACAATGGCAAAGGGTTAGTACATACACTGACACTGGAATTGATGAGGTGACTGGGAGCAGCTGTGCGGGTGGGTGTGAAGTTCAGGTAATGAGGAAAGCTTGAGAAAAACTGGAGAGCTGAGAGAGAATATGCCTCTTTCATTGGAGGCATTTTGACACGTCACAGCAGGAAAAGCACAGGTGTAAATGATTAAATTAGCAATGGCTAAATTCCATTTAGCTGCTTCATTTTTAGGGTCCTGGTGTTGGGCATGCTGGCTCGCTGTCACTGGCATGGCTTACTGGAACGCTTCAGCATAACAGAGCCTGTAACACCTTGGCCTTTACTGCTATGACAAATCAGAATGTCTGCTGTGAGAAGGGCCTATGTCATGTCAGGACAGCATCTTCTTCATAACAATATTTTGGTGCATAAAGGAAAGAAAATGAGTGAAATTAAGTGTTCTGCTCCTTCATTAAATCAGGGCATTTTTTAAGTAAAAGTCTGTTACATGAGCCTTTTATTTTCTATTCTTTTCTATTCTCTTCTGTTTGACCATAAGTAGTATAAGTGGCTCCTCTGCTCTCTCTGTAACCCTATGCGTCCATCATTGCTTTAACAGGAAGCGCGGTGGTTAGCATGTTGGATGTTAATGGTCATAGCATCTATTTTCAGGCTGAGTGCTGCAACCTGAGACGACTGGCAGCTGTGTGGACCACTAGCCCTGAGCACAGGACAGGAAGGCAGATTGGACACTGGGGTTTGGGTGTCAGCATATGTGTTTGTGTGTGTGTGTGTGTGTGTGTCCGAGAGGGCAGGAAGCGGACGTGGACACCCGAGTCGTCTGATATGTAGGGAATCTGTCGCCTCCGATCACATGGTGGAATCCGTCGCACCGGGCCAAGGACAGGCCAAGACTTTCCCACAGTCAGAGAATTAGTCAGAGAGAGACGGACAGAGAGAGACAGACAGTTCGGCCAAAAACACAAGGTAGAAACGGAGCAACACTTCCTGTTACACTGCAGCATTAAAAAAAACAAGTTGTTTACCCAAAGAAACCCAAAAGAAATCAGCACACTCTCAGACCAAAACAGAATTTTATATTTACTTGGGGGGGGGAAAAGCAGCAAAATATGTCAGAACATGTCAAAGGCTGAGGGAAACAACAACACCACCACCACCACCATGAAACTGGACTGAGCTCCTTCAAATTTTATTTAATTTCTTTTCTTCACCTTCTCACACTTATCATTATATTTGATTGTTAAACTATATAGTAACTATAGTAATTAATGAAGAATTTCAATTTTAGAACCAGGGTTACAAAGTGCTTCATGCTTGCAACAAAAACCATATCGCTCATCTCTCTATATATTTTCTAAATTGTTTCTCTTTTAATCTTTATTTTCTGGTAATTGCAATTGAAAGTTCATTTTGAAGCAAAACAATATCACCACATGTCACCACTTAATCAGCAGATGAAGTTTGCCCGGTTGTCATGGAACTATAATTTAAATTTTTCTAAACATTTAAAGGACTTCTCGTCCATATTGGCCTAAAGGATTGAAAGAAAAAGAACATTTAATCTGCTGAGAATGAATGTGTGATACGATCAAAAGCTCCAGAACAGCTAGTCATGGTCCCTGAAGTGAGATTCTGCTGTTTTAGAATTAACAATTTGAACCTTTAAATCAACATGGATCAAGAAGTCGTAAAAATGCTCATACAAGAAGATTGTTATTCAATTGTGTAATGCCAACAAAGGAAATTTGAATTTTAAATTTGAATTTGAAAAGATGAGACAGGGTGACAGCAGAAGGCACAGAAGCAGAGAGACAGATACAACAACAAGACCCATACAAAATGAAGCACAAAAACACTAAAGATCAAAAATGACAAAAATAATAGAACTATTCTGTTGCATGGTGTGACAAATGGATCATCCTCTCCTCTCCTGCCCACGGCAGAAAATCTTCCAATAATGATCTGTTTCCAGCTCAAAGAGCACAACATGTCACTGTCAAGGGTGTGTGACTTGTTAGCTGCGAGAACAAGAGGGGCAGATTTGACTTGACCCTGTCACACACTGACCCTAACACAGCGAGGAGGAGACGATATCACAGACATCAACCCTCTGAGAGAGAGAAAACAGAGACTCAGATTCACGTGTTGTGCCGAATCAGTATCAAAAAGATCCTCATCATGTATTATACAATGGGAAAAGCAACAGGTCTCCTCAGTTACACATAATTCATTGAATTTGTCATTTACATTTGATGTTTATCTGTTAGTGAAAGGCAAACAGGGGCAAAAGTTACTGATTATCAGTGTATCAAGGTCCAAGATTTTTAATACATGAATTAAAAAAAAAAATCTTTTTACAGTTTATGTTTTGACAGATAAAACAAGCTTGTATAAAGGTTACTGTACATTTTGGCCACTAAAACTCCTTTTGGGGCAAGAAAAAAAAAGAGAGAGGAAAAATGCATAATTTTGTGTCACAGATTAATCTTTGGAACCCTTGGGGTTCACAACCCCCAGGTTAGGAACCACTGGGTGGGAATATTGTTTCAATCACGTCATAAAAACTTCTTAAAGTGCCAGCTGACCTGAATACAGGTTAACTGAGGTGAAAACAAATATTTGTGTGCATTCGCCACTTGGACCATAACACCACTAGCACTATTTCAATGTCAGATTCATTTTTTTCTTTTCATTTTTTCATGTAATTCTTCATGATGAAGACATACATTTAATTCTTATTATCTGTATTTTAAGACACTGTTTTCATTTCATGTATTTTTTCTACCAGGCAATATTTAGCCAGTGTAATTTACTGAGCTATTTCTTATAGTGCAGGAATCCCTCTTGTACTTAAAGGGATTCCTCTTAGTGTGATGATAGAAACTAATCTGTGTGTGTGTGTGTGTGTGTGTGCGCACTATCATACACACAGATGCAGACATCTCAGCTGCTGTGCTGTAAAGCTCAGATTCATGTTTGCCAATAAGTAGCACTGACACGGCGCCTGGGCCACAACACGGCCAGGAGATTTGCAGATCATTAGTAGCCCCGACACACAAGTGCACGCACACACACACACACACACACACACACACACACACACAGTGTCCTGTGTCTCCTGCAGGAAATGACTTGTTGACATCCTCATTCTAAGCGCTGCATGTTTAGCTCTCCCCACAGATAATGCCCAGTAATGAGGTGAGACAGACAGAAGCAACGAGTCAAGTAGAGAGGGAGGGAAAAAAAAAATGAGAAAAGAGAGAGGGGGGGGGACTCCATAAAAAAAAAAAGCATTAAACGCATGAAAGAAAAAAAAAGAGACATGGGATGAATTAGCCACAGAGACAATTAAGAGCTTGAATGAAACAAGAACACCCTGTGAGCACATAATGAGATTACAATGTGGAAAGAACATTCATGATTATTTTGAATCCATCAGAGAGCTCTAATCCCCAATGATACCAAAACGCGTGTAGTCCTCAATAATAAAGCACTTGTCATGCGGTCTGCACACGTTTGCTTCATCTAAACAGCAAACGCAGAGTTTGTTATTGATACCCACTTATCATTCGAGCTGTTTTTGCCTCTTAGCGCTTATAAAACTGTTCTTTTTATGGCATTTGGCAACCGACTGCTTGATAAGAGTACCCCAGTGAATTAGTGATACACCTCCATAAATTTGGGCTTATTGTGCAAGGACAGCCCTGGCCCAAACTTTACATACAACTAATTTGCAACAGCAAATACTGTGCTGTTTTTACACCACCTGAATAACATTTGTTATTATATTAAGACTGTTTCTAGCTCAGAGAAAGACCTTAGTTAAATCTCAGTCATCTACATATTGTATGACTTTTTTGGCATCTTGTGCTGAGAGAGCGATGGTTATGCAATACTATGTTTCTTTCTTTTGATCAGAGCTGCTATTTTAAAACAGCACTATGAATAAACAGCCTTCAGTGAGTCTTTGTGAAGGAAACAGCTCGCAGTCAGCCTTTCTGTCAGTGTGTTCGTGACTCCGAGCTGTTGTAACCGGTTAAACACTTTATCTGAAGCTAAATGTATCTGAATCTCAGTGCAATAGGCAGAACCAGATTTTTCTATCACCTGCAGAGCAAATATTACACAAAGTAGAGAAAAGTAGAGTAGAGAAGAAGAGGGAAATGCATTCAACAAGCGTGAAACTCAACCTCCAGGAAGATTTTTTTTACATTCCTCTAGCGTTATGTAACACAACTCAATGTAGTTCAAGCCTTCATACAGTACAAACAACAGAGCATGGAGTTTCAAATTTAGGCCAGAGGAGGAATGCTTTCTGGACTTGAGCACATCAGGGAGAAGTGCTTTTTGGTGGATTAAAAAGTAGCTTCTTTAATCTTTATTCACTCAGGGAACAGATCTTGAATACAGGCTGTGAACTCTTTTCAACCCAGACAACTCGAGCTGGCCAGGCTAATTCAAATCTCTCTAACTGTCAATGAGCAAGCCCTAAGGAGAAACTGGGATATACATTTCTTGCTCAAAAGAACCTCAGCACAAGTAGAAGGAATATGAGGTGAAGTTTGGGAAATACTCTTATTGGCTTTCTTGCTGAGAATTAGTTGAGAAGGTCGATACCACTCTTTTTCTGTGCATTTAATAGCTAATGAAGTGGCGTTAATGGAGCTGGAGCCAGAGGGATTAGCCTAGCTTAGCACAAAGTCTGGAAGCAGGGGGGAACAGCTAGCCCATTTTTGTCCAGTTCAAAAATCCAGCTACTAACACTTTTACAGCACGCTAATATGTTATATGTCTTTTGTTTAATCCGCACACAAACAGTAATGTAAAAATGACAACTTGTGATTTTAGTTACGTTAACTACCAACAGTTGTCAGGATTGACTTTAACTTAATTACTTTGGGATACATTTGTAATGGAGTAGAAGTTTAAGTATTTGAAAATTGTACTTACTTTAGTAAATGTACTTATATTCCACCACTGTCGTCAAACCGATTATCGTAAATGTGATACTACAAGGTTTTCTACCCAGTAAATACAGTAAATTGAAACATTTATGCAACACTATTCATCCCTGAAAGAGAAATACATCTTCTGGCTACAGTGAGATCAAAGGACCATTTGGGATACAGAATCACGTCACTTGAGCAAAAAGAGAGTGATTTTCTAGCTAAAGGACACTTCAGCAGGTTGTGTTTTAACCGTGAAGGGGGACTGAATCACTGCCGCCCTGCTGACCACTTCCATAATCAACACACACAGTCTGGTGTGCGCGGTCTCACTTCAGTTGATTTAGGTTCAGCACAGTGCAGTTCAGGTCAGGGGGAGTTTGTGGCGGCTGATTATGCAAGCTGATAGATAATCTAATGGGGTCAGATAAGACTAAGAAAGGCTGGAGTCCACAGCACGATGATAAAAGCTCACCACTGCTATCGCAACATGCTACTACACTGATAATAAAGACCACAGTGATAGGAGAGTCTCCACTTGTAGTAGCTTTGACAGTTGTGTGTTTTAATATACCACACACACACACACACACAGGATCTTCAATGGGCTGTCATCACTTATTCTGGTTTCTGTCAGTGATTCAGCCGGTCCTGCTGAGCTCTGCAACAGTTCCACTTCCTTCCTGTTCCCGGTTACCATGGTAACAGTAAAAGGAGAACTCCGTTATCATCCGATGGATCGGGCCGCAAAAATTATTTTTATCTCCGCTTCCCCATCTCTCTGCCTCATATGAGCAGAGGGACTCAGTGTCCTCGCAGGTTTCACGCTGCAGCTGGAGTGCGTGCAGCCATTTCAAAGATTGTGAGAGAAGCTAAAACAAGATAAAAGCAGAAAGACAATCAAGCACACACTGAACATTAGAGCAGCAGCTGTAATACAACGTGCAGATAGAAAGGCAATGTGTCTGAAGCTCAGTGATCAAGCAACAATAAAATGTGTCATAGAAGCTTCTTCATTGTGTGTAACAATGACATCAAACATCACTTTTGGCAGCTATAAAAAAAGCTGTGTTGTAAAATAATTTAATTGTTGAAAAGTATATTAGAAACATTGCGCAAAAAGCCCTTGCTGAAAATATCACCCAAAGGTATCACGCGGAAAGGTTTGCATTCAAAACACCTAAATCCACTGAAAAGTCATCCAGTTCTAGGTTTTATAGGGAATTATGATCATTATAAAAAGTCAAAATTAGCACTGGGGTTTATTTTGAGTCAATGCCTGCATACATTATTCTGCTTCTGTAAACACCCACTAGTGAACAAAGTGTGTAAATGCACTATTTACTCCTTTTTAAGTAACATTTGCTAAAAAACTACAATGCCCAGATGTCTTTGCTTTTACTACCTTTTTTTTGTTGTTGTCATTTTTAAGATTTACATCTTCAGTAGGAGCCATTGGGTTTTGGGCTCAGTGCCACAGACAGAATGTATTAAAACATGGACTAACATATTCTTGGTTTTGGTTGACTTTAACAAACATGAATTTCAGTCCAAGTTCATTTGGTGACACATATGGTTACTGCTGGTAACTATTAACTTCCTTTTGAAATGATGCTTTAATCATTCACTGTGGGCAGCAAGCACGTCTTGAGCAGCTCCTCTGTCACAAATCCAACAGAAGATGAGCAACTTTTGCATCTGTTTTGCAGCACGGCCAAACAAACCGTAAGATAAGAGGATTCATCATGTCATGTTGTTCTAATAAAAAGACTAAATCAACTATTTCAATAGTGATGTCTTTCGAACTACATCCAGGACATGAATGCGTCGTCTCCTGTGTATCCTGTTAGCGTTAATGTGGAATTTTAATCTTGTGTGGAAAAAGAAAAAACTCATGAAAAGCTATGAAAACTTCTATATAGAGTGACAATTACAGAATGCAAATATTACTGAAAAAATGCACTAAATATAATGGAAATCTTTAGGATTGAAACTAAACTCCTTGAAACACTGGCGGAGCATCATTGCCTGATATCTGAGCAGCATACAAATGCAGTCATTATTTCAGAGGTTATATCAATCCTGATGCAGAAACTCGTCTCTGTGAGTGTCTGGTGCCTGTCTCACATCTGGCAGTAATTTCTATTCTAACCTTTTGTCTCGGAGGAGCAGCCGGGGTGAAAGACGAGCACTGAGATGGTCTAACGTCAGAAGGTGCTCCCGAAATGATCGGGCAATTTCAAGGAGTCAACGTGCTAATGGTCTGCTAATCCGACTCTGGGGAGCACACCACCGCGTTTCATTCATCATTCATGAGTAATAGAGAGCACGTCTGATCACTGATTATTTTATGGGTGCATATTACCTGTTGGCTGAAAAATGACTGGATATATCTTGTTATTACATGAGTGAATGGATGTGAATGGATGGATGGATGCCATAATGCACGTTTAAAGGGGGGGTTGACATAATAGGAGGATGACCATGCCAGTGTTTGGGGTCCCACCATAGAAATAAAGTCCAAAGTGGCAGACGAGGCTGGACACTTCTTATCTTGAATTTATGCTAGATAAAATATAACAATAAAGGCCACATCAAACCTTTGGCACAGGAAAGGTGCAGTGAAAAAGGAGCAACACAGGGAGACATTTTGTGCCTGGTGGTGGAGATGGCACTCATGTCTGTTGTAGAATTGTCATCTTTTGGTAAAGACTGTTATGGCCTTTAGAAAGTAACATAAAATTAAAGTAATAAGCAATGTGCTCTCAGTAATAAAACATGTTATACAGTAAGTAGTGTAAAGGTCTCTTTTTGAGGCTGTTTGATAAGAAAATAATTTTGATCCTAAGTGATTTTATTGTTTTCTTACATTGCTCAAGTAAGACTTGAGTATACTGTATGGTTGTTTAGATTACTGAACACATGTATGTTTCCCAGACATGGGTGCTAATCTGGACTGTCTGTCTGGCTGACTGCAGTGTGGTAATCACCTGTTGTTGTTACTCTTTAACTTGAGAGCGGATGTGCGACACACTTTATTAGCCTAGTGAGCACCTCACCTTCACCCTGTCTGGAGTCATGTTACATTGGCCGGCTGGGGGGGAAGAGGTGGAGGTGAGGGAGGGAGAGGACGGAGTACTGGATATCTAGACAAAGTTAGAGAAATAAAGGAAGATGGGTGGAGGAGAGGACAGGATGAAGGAAATGAAAGAGGATTAAGGTATATTGATAGAGACAGGAAATGAGGAGTTAAAAAAGGTGAACATTTAGTGTAATGGAAAAGAGGAAAGAAAGACAGAGAGGGTGAAGTGAAAGAGCATGTAAAGGTCATTATGACGTCATCCTTATGACTATGGGTGCCACACTTTACACTAAATCACATATTTCACTGGCTGGAATTTGGGAAAAGGTTTCAGTGAGGTAAAAGACACTTGGTAAGCCATTTGTCAGAGTGGAAAACTGCAACAGACAAGACATGATCAATACTTGTTTCAATTGTCAACCAAAAGAAAAGAAATATATGAAAGAAAATATGTGATTGTATCAACGAAAACACTTGTACACTGACTCCATGCCATAATACTAATTTAAATAGACAACAATGAACAATCCAGTACATCTGAAAGCGTAGATGTAAAGGCAATACATCAAAATATCCAAAATACATTAGAAAAATACAGTTGTAAGATAGAACAGGGTTAAACAGAGAGTTAAATAACAGCTGGAGTTACAGAAGTGTATTTTTATTACCATGAAATTGATCAGAAACACATTCAATCATTAAATAAAATAATGAAATTAAATAAATACGACAGTGGCCACGTGGGTAATGTCACAGGGGGCAAAGAGATAAGAAACAGACCGAATATGTTAGCTCACCAAGGACAGGATCAAAGTCAAACATTCACATAGGCACATGTGCCGCCCATGCGCACGTACAAGCATGACCCCCCCCCACACACACACACACACACACACACTCTGAGATCATAGCCTAAAATAATTTGGATTTTACTGAAGCTCACAGCAAGTATTTAACCATATTTGGCCTCAGTAAAGCTGCACCACATGACTTAGACTTATTTCCACAATGCCACATATCCATTTTGTTGGGTGGTGGGTTAAAAATCTGTAAGCTAAAGTGTTTTTATTATCTTTTTTTACTCTTTTATTCCATTGTGACGTTTGCTTTTATGGCAGCAATCACTGTGTTAAAGATGATGTCAGTGATTTGTTGTGTTCAGTGTTCGTTCAGGTGTGTTTAATGAGCTGGCAGGAAACACAGGTAACTTGCTGAGTTGTGTCTTCTCCAGCTGCTCTTGTCAAACAAGCATTTCTTACCCACATGCCTCTGACTACAAGGGTGCACAGCTTCCCAACATCTGACTTTACTATTTTTTCTCCCTTTTTGGTTAAAAATGTGCAGATAATTTGTGGCTGTCATGTTTGGTAGAAATAAAAATGTACAGGCTGCACTAATGGCTTCTAAGAATTTGGTCGTAGACGAAGTACTCAGAAGAACAGATTTTAAAAGATGACTTTCTTTTGCTTTCATGTAGAAAACATATGATCTAATATGATTAACTTCCAACCCACGAATATTCACTCCATTTGCCATTCACTGCTATTGAAGCATGTACTACGGTTGATTTTAAGAGTACATCTCCTGTTTCAAGTGCAACCTCCAGCCATCTCAGGCGGATTCAAAGGTCAAACTTCACCTTTGTTTAACTTTGATAGGGCGGATGTGCTTGGCCAATAGAAACATGACAAAAATAATCTACTGTGTTACGAAATGCAGAAGTTATTATCCTAGAGTGACACAGAGATAGAGATAAATAAGAAACACAAAGCAACATTCACAATGCAAACTAGTGATGAAGATGTGATGAAGTCCCCTTCAATGAAGCATTCATCTGCCCCTGGTTGCCAACCATGTCGGCATTCCTATGGGTTTTAAAGTTTCCGTTTTACAGGTATGCAGGCCTCAACATGATGAAACACGAACACCTCTCCCTTGTTTCATCCTCCCTCCACTTCCACTCCCTCCCAAATTCTTGCTCATTATGCTCTTGAAGTGGTGCGTTGCTGGCGAGAGTGCTGCACCGGTTCTTTATATAACTGTAAAAGAGAGCTGAGAGAGTACAGTGCATGACAGTACAGTACCACTCACAGTGGGAGGACAGTGCTCGCCTAAGTACTGCAGCAGCAGCAGCCATAGCAGCTATTTATTGTAATTATTTGAGCCCATTAAAGGAGCCAGACACATTGGAGCTTTCCTAAAAGTAGCCAGGCCTGAGCTCCTTTGTTTGTCAATGTCATGACTGTGACAGATGTAATTTATCTGCGTGAGTTTCAGTTCTGTCAATTATGAGAGCATGAGGAGAATCTCATTAAAAGACAATGGAGGCAGGGCCATTACTAAGCCTGTACTGCATTCAGACGGACATAGAAATGATGGCACTAACATACACTTATTTGATGTTTTCAAGACTGCATAAATAGCAACTTACACAAACACACACACATATAGAGAGACAGACACGCAGTTTCTTCTCCAGCAAAAGATATTCTGTCCTGAGCGTGTTGGCACCTGCAGTTTCTCTAGAAAAGGAAGTGTTGAGCTTACTGTGACCCTTCACTCACCCTGGGTGTCCACATTCCTAAACAGACAACGTTTGCTTGATGCAGTTCGAGTATCAGCAATGTTACTTTTAACCTGGTTGTACAGTGCAAAATAAGCTTCTTAGAATTGGTATCAGCATTGACTGATACAAAGAGGATTTCATTTTCCCTGTTTTATTTATTTATATATATATATATATAACACTGGCCCAATTTCCCTCTCTGAGGTTACTCAAACTCGCTCTCACTGCAGTTATGCATGCATTATCATCATCAGCAGTGTAAATCATTTCTCTAAAATGGTTGTGTAGTTATTAAACAATAGGGCCATTACATGCACCAGTATTTTTGCTGACAGGATATTAAACAATGTTGCAGCATGGAAGAAAAGTGTTGGTGTTACAGTTCTGCCGGGGCCTAAAACTAAGACCAAGACCAGCTCAGATTCATTAATCTTAAGGATTTGACTCAGGCTGAACCTGACTGGCTGGTACTGCCAAAGTTTAGGACCTAAACACTATATTTTTTCTTAAAAGACTCCTCCTCCAACTTAACTTTGCACTCCTACAACACTGAAGTATTCACAATGAACCAAAAAGACCAGCATTGATGAAGCAGAACCAGAAGATATCTTCCTTTTTTATTCCAGAAATTCTTGTTCTGTGCCAAAACCTGGCAGCTACATTACCCACAATGTAACGCGACCATCAACAGTTTGGTCTGTTATGCTAGTAGTGCTAATGTAGCCTTTACCCGCTAGCCTCTAGCAGAGATGAGGGGCGGGCTACAAAGGCCTGCTAAGCTCACTTGTTTTAAACTCCACACTTTCTAGCCAAAATTATGTCAACTTGTGAACAACAACAGCTCTGGATACCAGAGCAGTGCGAAACATGTTTTCAGTTCTTCAGTTGAATAGACAACAACGGAAATGATGCAAATCTGTCGATGAATTCCTTTAGCTTGAACCCAGTTCATAATAAACTCTCAGTTTTAATTACTTTTAATTAGAGCGGGAAACAATTCCTGTTACATGAACTGTCATGATGATGATGATGGGCACGCAGGAAACCCTGTCATTATGTTGTGTCATTAGTTGTCATTAGTGTTCATCATCCTGTCCCCCATCTCTTTAAACTGGGTGTGGCCTTAATATCCTTTGAAATCACTTCTGCCGTCACTGTAATATCCTGTCTGAATTACCAGGAGGTGAATGGCTCACTTGATGGTGCGGCAGCAGTGGAAGTCATAGCAAAAATGAAGAAGAGCTGTTCTAGACGGAGGGAAGAGAAGTGAGGGCAACACTGGAGGAGACGAGGAGAGAATAGGGGGAGATATTTATAGCCTGCTCAGCTCAGCTCACAGCACTGTCTGATGCTCTTTTCATTTCCACCAACCCTCCTTCTCGCTTCCTCACTTTGGTGTGTCTCTGTCTCTCTCCCTCACTGTCAGCTTTCATGCGCACATGGACCATTATTAACCACTAATTGAGAAGATAGAAAAGGCAGTTTAGGTTATGTAGGAGCACAGTTAATGGGAAGTTGAAGCTGGGAGAAAGACAGATGTTGTTTCTTTTTTCTCTGCAACTCAGCTGGATTTCTACTGGCAGCATATAGAATAAGAAACCTTATGATGATATATATTACTACAAAAATATTTATGTACTTATGCTTACTTATTTACTATTTGCTTTCTTGCCAAGACTTAGATGAGAAGATCAATACCACTCACATATCTGTTTGATAAATACAGTAGAAAGCTAGAGCCAGCAGCTGTTTAGCTTATCTTAGCATACAGACTATAAACAGTGGGATACAAGTAGTCTGAATCTGTCCAAAGTTAACACTATACCTACCAGAAGCCCTAAAGATAATTACACACTATCATTTTTGTTGATTCAGAACAAAAACTGAATGTGTAAAAACGTCACTTTATTGGCTAGGAGCAGTTGCCAGGAAACCAGCGGAGACTCCTGGAAAAAGTGTGTTACATAACGGCCCGTAAAAAAGTCACAATTTATCATTTTTACACTTTGGTTTATGTCTGGATCAAACAGACGAGAAATAATGTGCTAATTATTGAGCTCCAGAGGTGCTGGTCGGTGGAATCTGTTACCTTTAGACAGAAACAGGCTAGCTGTTTCCCCCTGTTTCCAGTCTTTATGCTAAGCTAAAATACCTTGCTGCTGCCAGTACCTTGATTCATCTAACCCTGTGCAAGCATATTTTCCAAAATGTCAAAAATGTCCCTTAATAATGTGGTGAAATACACATATGTAGTAATAAACATTATAAACAAGGTTGGATTGTGACTGAGGCTGAGGTGGGTTGTGTTTTTTTAGTTTGATTTTATGGAAAACATGTTCCTTCTTTTCTGCACAAAACTGTGGTGTATTGGAAGGGAAGTGGCAAAGTTTCAGTTTAAGCAATCGGATGTAGCTGTCAGAAACCTTAGAAACCACGCCAAAGACGCAACAAGACAAACACTGTGTGTGTGTGTGTGTGTGTGTGTGGAAGATAATGGAAAGTTAGATGAAGCAAAACCAAGAAACAAAAAAAAAAAACATTGTTACAGTCTTGTTGTTCTGAGCATCTTGGTCTATTTTTCCTGAATCAGTAAAATGATCCAGTAATTCACACAAATAAGGAAGTATTACAGGAAAATCATTTTGTGTAGCAGAAGTACGTTTTTCTGGTTTTCCTGTCTTGTTAATCATCCCACGACCCATCACATATATCTTGTGTGCCCTTGTGTGGGTCCCGACCCACAGGATGACCCTGTATGTAAGCTTTCAATATGTTGATCAATACGATTATGACACATTGTCCTGTATTCATTGTAATTGCTACTTAAAGTGATTTTAGTGTATTTCTGCTGTAAGAAATAAAAATGAAACACATGTTAAAGAAAAAAATATTTCAATATTTATTTGCGGTATAAACATGTCTTGTGTTGTTTCCATATACTGTACAATACACAGGGTCAATCGTATTTCCTTCAGTAGACAGAAAGGTGAAACTGCCCCGGTTAACATGCCTCTTGTTTTTATACACAGACAGATTGCATCTTTTTAAAAAAACGGTTTACAGCACAATACAAAACAGCTATTCAACAGTGTGTGAAGCTGTAACACGATGCAAGATGCATTGTCAAAAAAATCCCTGAAAAATTCCTCACTGAGGTAACATTTAATCATTCACTTTTTCTTTCACTTTGTATTTAACGCTGCCGCCTCTCCTCTGCTCTCACTCTCTTTTCCCTCCCGAGCACATTCTCACCAAGATGTAGCTACAAGTTTAAGGACACAGAAACGGCCGTTCCTGTGATCTGGCAAATTTACAAACAGAGAAAAAGATTTCTCTTTCATTGTTACAAAGACACAAGAAAGAAAAAAAAAACACAATAAAGCAGCTTGAAATCAACCATGTTCTTTTTAAATAGAAAAGCTACGTACTGAAATATATTTCAATCCTAGGGTGATCAAGTTGCAACGTTTTTTCTTATTGTAAGTGGGATAGGACTACAGACAAGGGAAGTCCATTCAAGCATGGTAGTATTATCTTCATCTCTGATGTTATAATAGGAGAGGAACTTTTGCATATAAATTCATATCATATATATATATATACTTAGATATATATACTTAGATATATATTCATATTGAAAGGCCACAGGAATAGCATAGACACATTATATCAAAACAAGACGTAAAATACCTTGTAATTATTAAAGCCGGGTGGTGTAATCATCTATTGTGAAACATAACTGGCATGCTGAACCACAGCTCTAGCTGTGTGAAGCAGTGTGTGTGTCTGTGTGTGTGTGCGCGTGCATGTGTGTTAGTGAGGGACCTCTATCAGGTTGGTAACGGGCATGTACGCCCTACATTTTGGACACCCCAGGTGAAATGTTACTTCAGTCCGCAAGCCACATCGAGCTGGATCTTGTATAATTATATAGAACAGATATAGTACAAAAGAAGATTTTAAAAATGTTGAGGTCTTGGATCTAGAAAATACTGCAAAAAAGGTGTTTTGATATATTGCAGAGTAATAAAGAGGACCTCGTGTGACCCGTTACGGTAAAACGACAGCTCACTGTCCGTTATTACCATGTTCTGATTCAAATAACAGATAAACGTTTCTTTTTTTTACACAATGTTTTTCTAAAGTGAGATACAAAGAGTATTGAACAGTCAGCATTAGAAACAAGTTAGAAAGATTATATAAGGCCAGCTAAAACCAACCCTGTTCAGATTCAACTGCTGTCCCCTCTGAAACCCAGTTCTTTGTTTCTGTGTAGACCCCGTCCACATCACCGCTTTGAAACCAGATTTCTGTAGTTTGCTATGAATAATGGGCCTCATGCAAGAACCACTCATACAGATTCCTTCTTACGTGTCACCCACGCATGAATCAAGAGAACTTGTCACATTCTCTTTTTAGTTTTATTAGTGATGTCTTCCTATTACACCTTTTTTGTATCCAGCACCAATCCCACTGAGGTTTTGTGGATGTGCAAACGTCTTCTCTAACTCACTGCATTCACCTATGTTCTTGTATTTAGAATTTTCTGAATTCGTGAGTGGTCCAGACCCATCGACCAAGTCACAAACAGATACTCCTACTTTCTCCACAGGGGAAAAACACTTGTTTGAGTTAAGAATTATAATGCTTTATGAATTTGGAGTTTAAATATGCTGGCATCAGTCTACCTAGACCACCTCACCTTTCAAAATCAGGGACAGTTTTGCTTTAGCAAGATGTTTTGTTTGCATTTGACTTCATATTAAATTATTTCCTCTTTATATCTGTCATGGCAATTTTCTGTGATGACAGGGCAGACAGCCATAGTAATTGCCTATTTTGTTAGCTGTTCCAGCTAAATCTTTAAATGTTTCCTCTGCGGATTCATTTTTCTTTTTACTGTTAGGGACATTTTTGTGAATAAACAGGCAGCCTTATGTAGCTAATTTTGAGTGTTGATTATGCCAATTATCACAACTCAACGATGTGCATGTTCTTATGAACTGGTGGAACTCAACAAGCAATTTATGGTAAGTTTGTGCAGTTACAAGCTGAATCTGACTTTGAACACTCGTAGGAGCAACCTTTACAGAGAAACGTAAGAGAGCGTTAGGATAGAAATATGAAAATGGTCTTGCATGAAGCCCAGTGTACCTACAGACATTGCCATAAGTACAAATGCTGCATTAAAACCTACATAAAAACCGGACGACTGCAGCGGAGGTCTTCCTTGTTAAGGTGCTTCTGATGTGAACAGGGTCTCAAAAACTCCTTAACCACATGCTGTGTACCGCTGTGTTCAGTAGCAACAGCAATTAAAAAAACGGTCCCCATCGTTCGTCTTCCCACCCACGTCTGTAAGAGAGCATTATCACAGCATGCTCAGGTATACAAAATAATATAGATCTGTTTACGATTAATCTCTATTATAAATTTGTGGTTAATATATCTTTAATTTAATATACCCAAGGCTTGAAGGGTGAATCAACTCAGACAAACTTTTCTTTGACGAAATAGGAAAACCCTTTGAAGAAAGACTTTCGTTCTGTCTTCCCCAATGCAGTTAAGGGACGTGAAGCTATCGAAGTAGCTAAGTGCAGTTTGTAGCTAAGGGCCAGTCCCAGTCCACAACACCCTAATCCCAACATCGAGACCATGTTACAATCACAGTACTTTGTCTGAGAGTCCTTTTTTTTGGCAAATTTGTACCTGGTTTGAACAACTTCCTCTTAGGCAAAAGAAGTAAGGTAATACAAGAGTGTTGAGGCACTTCATTGCCCAAGGTTGCTAAGATAAGCTGCCCAAAACATTTCTAATGAAATGTTAACACTGCCTTAGCATCCCCAAACATCAACCTCTCATTCAAGTCTCTGCCGCAACGTATAAAAGTCAGAGCCGTTAATAATGAGTTTGGCAAAACATACATCAGACAATGTCCTGTGATGACATAACCAAGGACGTTCAGAGTGTAGTTTCTAATTGAAATGAAACAAACGGAAAAAAAAGCTGGTAGACAACAACTGGTACTTCTTGTTAAGCAACTGGATGAACAGTCATATGGGGAAGGAAGTAGGAACTGGGAACTTGAAAAGAGTTGGCCAAATGTCAAATCTATTGTAGTATCTTCACCCACACCCAACCACGATTCAACTTATAATTCCTACCCCCTTGCCCTTGTCCTAACCCTCTAACCCCTGAACATCGTCGTTTGCTTGGGGGCCCAGTTCCTGCTCCCGCCCCACTCCACTGTGCAGCTGTCGGGACTCGTCACAGCCTGGGACTGGCCTCTCCTCTCTGCTCCTCTTCTCTGAATGTCTCTTTATCTGCCTGCTTCCAAGCACTGGCTCCAAGTGCCAACAAGTCAATGGCTACACCACTGTGCAAACTGCATTAGGTCATTACAAACCTAAAAGAAAAACCAAACTATAAAAAATTAATTTAAAAAAAGAAGACAACTAGGAATATCACAATAACGTTTCTCTTTGTTGGCGTCGCCACACCCATTCCCCTTCTTTAGTTTTACATTCTCTTAAGCCATTATTGGATTGGATTGATAGATAAGAGTTCTATGCGTATATATTTATATAAAGGTATAGATTTGTGCGTAAATGTACACAAAAATATACAAAAATGCATATAGACATACTGAATTTGTTAAGGACTGCCCATACAGTTTCTGCTATGTACGTTAACATACAGTACATACAGTACAAACATACGTGTGTGTGTGTGTGTGTGTGTATGTTAATTCCTTGGTTTATAAAACTCTACATTCAGTAGAGCGAGATTTCCTACAAGTAAATCCCAGATTCTCCACTTGGCACCAGTCAGCTCAGCTCGTGAGCCGAGACAGAAAGAGAGAGAGGATGTCGCCGTCTCATAAATCGAGCGCCGTGTTCCTATCTTTGTATGAAGCTGTCTGTCCCTGTGCTGCCTTCTCTCAGTTTCTCAGTCAGTTAAGTCTCCAAAAAGCTGACCAGGGCTCCTCCTCCCTCGATATCAATGAACTCCGAGGACGACGCCATCGCAAACCCGTCTGTCAGTTCCCCCTCTGGGTTAAAAAAAACTCCCCATCCCCTTTACTATGGCATCTGTGACCTCCCCTGTCCCTCCAACGCTGCTCCGTGGCCGAGGCTCTCAGACGACCAGCATCGGGAGGCTAAAACATTCATTAAAACTGGCTGCTTCCCTCCAGTGCAGCTGCTTGTTACCATGGTAACAACACCACCTTGACCCCTCAAAAAAGGGACAGTTCCCCCGTCCGATTTTCATGTGGACTCCAGTGTGTCCAGTTGAAACACATTGTGATTGGTCGGGGTTGTGAAGAAAAGCTGGTCGTGCGTCGGGGAGGCCGAGCGGTTGTCGCAGGGGCTGTTGAGGCCCAGCGTCCGCTCAAAGTCCAGCAGCTGGCCCATGAAGTTGAAGTTTGGAGAAATGTTGGACTTTTTCCGCTTGACAAAGTCGTACGCGTCGTTGAGCGACAGGTTGAGCTTCTGCATCAGGTAGGCCACCGTGACGGTCACCGAGCGGCTGATCCCGGCCAGACAGTGCACCAGGATGCCGCACTTTTTTGAGCGTGCCTCGTCTGAGGAGGAGGAGGAGGAGGAGGGAGAGTGAGGGAGGGACAGAGGAAGATTCAAATTAGTAAAGAGCCGAAACGAAAAGAGATTTTCTACAACTGTACTGACATTATGAATTGTTCTATTTGGCATTTTCATCAATACTAATATGTGAGTGAACATAAAACCAATCAGTTCAAGTAGGAATATGTACTATGGTTGAAACCAACATCACAATACAACAGTTATGTGTCGGGCCATCTCCCATTCCTAAAATGTCAAGAATCTAGAAAAACAACTAATTAAAATCAAGTTTTCAGGGGCTTTAAAGCAATGGACTGTGTTCCACTGTTTTTTGTTACGTGACAAAAATCTACATGTATACAACACATCACATGACATCATCACGATCACTGAAAGCCACCAAGCGCTACTCCAAAGCGATACATACGGTGGCCCTGAAGTGCAGACCACAAACGCAAATCGGAAAACACAACACATTGACGAAAACACAACACATTGACAGAAAACACATTACATTAAGAAAAACACAACACATTAAGAGAAAACACAACACATTGACGAAAACACAACACATTGACAGAAAACACA